>CM066329.1:219519661-219767161 GCA_033807585.1 Hydrophis major
TCTTGAGCTTTTACTTCTGAAGAGGCCTTTTATTCAGAAAGTGAAAAACAACATACACACACACACACACCATCTGTCTCCATTTGCATGTTCTGGCATAGCCATTTTGCTTTGTGGGCAGTCCCATTATAAGTGTACCACTTTCGTTGCCATTGTATATTTCTCTATTTAGCTCAGAAAATCAGAATGCCCCTTTAAATCCAAATCTTGCAACATAAAGCTGAATTCATTGACACATTTCACACCCACACCAGAATGGGGACAATTTTTAAAGTAGCCATATGACCAAAGGATGCAGATGTTTTAACAAACAGAAGTGTTTGTCTGCATTCTAACCACTGAGCCATGGCAGCTCAGTGGTTAGAATGAGTGTCTCAGGCTAACTCACAGCTCACTGCCAGAAGTTCAGTCCTGACTGGCTCAAGATTGATTCATACTTCCATCCTTCTGAGGTTGGTAAAATGAGGGCCCAGATTGTTAGGGGCAATATGTTGACTCTATAACCTGCTTGAGGCTGCCATAAAACGAAGCAGTATATAAGTCTAAATGCTATTGCTATTTGCTCACATAATTTGGAAACAACTTTCTTTGAATGCTTTGCATAAACCAATGGGCAGAGGTGCTATTCAGCGGGTTCTGAGCAGTTCTGGAAAACCAGTAGCAGAAATTTTGAGTAGTTCGAGAACCAGAAAATACCGCCTCTGACTGGAGATTTTACAGTATCCTTCCCCTGCTACACCCACCAAGCCACGCCCATAGAACCCGTACTAAAAAAAAAAATTGAATCCCACCACTGTTTATGGGTCAATACCTGCTTTGTTTTGCAAGGAATTTTGCTTGGTTTTTCAAAATAATCTGCCCAGCCATTGATGATTTAACCATGGTCCAGATGTGCACAGTGCTAGGTGCTTGGTCACACCAAAAAACAACATGCTCAACCCTTTCTTGTGCATGTACTTTCTTGTCCAGCTTGACATCTGTGGAAGCCTCTCTCCACACTTACATGTCCATAGCTGGATAGATAAGATGAAATGCAAAAGGAAGATGTAAATAAGAATTAGTGAGTCACTGGCAACCAATCCCTGAAGGTTTGGAGATGCACACCTCCCCTTCACACTTCATGCATTTAGTGTAAATTGTTTACATTACGTCAGCAAGCAGCAGGATATCCTGCAGAGCCACATAAATGTGAAGCAGCCCTGAGCTTCCGTTTTTTGGGAGTAAAAAATAAATCCCATCTGTTCTCTTTAATAGACCTGAAATGTAATGGAACTTGAGGGACTCCCACTGTTTCTTGAATTTCAGCCCTTTTGTTTCTAATCAAGAGTGTCCATCATGGGAAAGTAAATATCCAGCATCTGCTCTCAAGCCCAGGCAGCACAACTGAACAAATACTTCCCTTGACCAACAGTCATCAAGTTGCTTGCATCAGAACATAACTACCCAGCTAACATGCTGTCTGGTTGGAATCCTACTGAGACCAAGGAGAATTTTAAAAACACCCCTCAAGTGCCATTGATTTTAACGAGGCCTCAGGACTTCTTTTTGGCATGTCCTTCAAACATGCCTATGGAAATCTAAAAGAGGAATCTTCCTTGTGCTGCAGTTTAAGCCTTTATTCTACAAACGGGAAGGCTGCTGCCTAGATAGATAGACAGTGCAAGCTTGTTCTCATTTTTCTAGGGCTGTTGCTGTATTCTCTCCTTAGGTTACTGAACTGGCAGTTCTGAGTAAATTTGAAGTAGGCTGGTCCTTTGTGGTTGTGGTTGCTGGTACTTGGACTGCTCTGATAGTCACTGTAGCCTTAGCTGTTTGGTTATTGAAGTTATTGAAGAGACTTTTTCTGGGGAAGAATGGGTTCTGGACAGGCTGGGTTTCTGGCAGAGAAAAAAATCTCTGTTAGAGGTATTTTTTCTTTATTGTAGATGACGAGTGAAATATCAGAAGGAATGCCACACCCTGCAAAAGGACACACATACACTTTAGAAAAGAAAAGAAAAATATTATCAGGATGGGAAATGTGGATCAAGACAACAACAACAGAAGGCTCGATAACCATAGAATGCTGGCCAATGATTGATAGCAGATCAAGTTGGAATGGAATGCTTTGGTAAGGCCACACTTGCAATACTGCATCCAGTTTTGGTAAAAAAAGATGTTGAGACTCTAGAAAGAGTACAGAGAAGAGCAACAAAGATGATTAGGGGACCGGAGTCTAGAACATATAAAGAACAGTTGCTGGAAATGAGTATGTCTAGTTTAATGAAAAGGAGGACTAGTGGAGACATGATAGCAGTGTTCCAATATCTCAGGGGCTGCCACAAAGAACAGGGAGTCAAACTATTCTCCAAAGCACCTGAAGGCAGGGCAAAAAGCGATGGATGGAAACTAATCAAGGAGAGAAGCAACTTAGAACTAAGGAGAAATTTCCTGACAGTTAGAACAATTAATTAATGGAACAACTTGCCTCCAGAAGTTGTGGATGCTCCCAACACTGAAAGTTTTTAAGAAGAGATTGGATAACTATTTATTTGAAATGGTGTAGGGTTTCCTGCCTAAGCAGAGGGTTGGGATAGAAGACCCTCAAGGTCCCTTCCAACTCTGCTATTCTATTCTATCTCAGAAGGTGGTGTAGTATGCAGGAGCTCCAAACATGGATGCATTCTGCTGCAATTCCCACTTTTAGGTCAAAATTCAGGAAAGGCATCTTAACCATTCTCCTCTTTGCCTTCCACACCAGAAAGATAAAATTACTCTGGATTTCCAATCCTCGATTACAGATATAGGCTCACTTTCTGTTTATGAATTGGCACTCTTATCGATGCAGTTGAAAGTGATGAATATTATTATCTTATGTGGTCAGTGTTTAATGATCTTGTTAAGTTCTGCGCATGGGCGCAAGAAGTGGAGACGAGACGATGAACAGTGAACTTCAACTCTTTATTTAACATTGTGGAACAGAGCAAAAACTACGGCAGCAACAGCCCTTTATATAGGCAAGTCGCTGATCAAATAACCAATAAGAAACGTGAAGCACTAGCTCCCTTAACCAATGAAAGAGGCCCGCTAATAGCCAATCAGATTCTCCTGAACGGACCAATCCGATGTCTCTATTATCAGCCAATCAGAAGTGCAGGGCCAGAACCCTGCACTTTTCTAAAGGTTTTAATAATCTTTATTTAAGCACTTTTATTAATTCATAACAGATCTGTTTAAAATTAGGGTGAATTACATTCTTTTCTATGCAGTGCATTTTTTTTTACTTTTCACCTCTCCTTAAACAAGGAAAAAAGACAAGACAGAAATAATAGAAAAGTTCAGTGTCTCCATCCACCTGATTTGTAATTTCTTAGTATTTCATTGTGGAATTATAAGGAACAGCTCAGTTAGACTAAATGGAATGCTTTGCCAAAACCTCTTTTAGAGATTAATGGATTTGTTGCCTTTGACTAACCTTGAAAAGGAACAAGTTGTGTTTTCTGTTTCTTCAAGTCTAGCTGAAGCTCCACTATTATTTTTTTAACCGTTTAAAATGTTTTTATCCTGATTTTATACTTAAAAACTCTCAAAGCAGCTAACAAATTAAAAACAAGATTAAGGATGCAGCCTTCATTTAAAATACAATTAAAAATACAATATATACTTATATAAAACACCAATCATTAAGAAACAATTAGCAGAGCAACTAAGTAAACCAGTGAAAAGTACAGTGGGAAAACTAGCTTTTCAATTTATACTAAAAATGGAGATAGAACTACACATTACACAAACTTCAGGCAGAAAGATATTTCACAAACCTAGCAGCTGTTGAGAAGGCCCATTTCCACATGGTTACTAGCCTAGCTTCAAGGAAATGGGTGGAACCTGCTTTTCTAGTCCAGATTTCCCCAAAGTGGCACCCTTCAATTTTATTAAGGTTGCAAATTCCCAGAATTCTCCATCCAGGATGGGAACAGTAACCCTAACACACCTGGAAGATGCCAATTAGGAGCAAGACTTCTTTATCTGTTCTTATAGGATGAATCTCCCAAAGGTGCTTTTTCAAGAGGCAACAGAGCTGAAGAAGCTTCTTAGATGAGAAGTGTTGTGAATGTATAAAGTTTTAATAAAGCGTGAGCTTGGAGTAAAGTGCAGGGTTCTGGCCCTGTACTTCTGATTGGCTGTTAAACGACCGGATCGGATTGGCCCGCTCCGGGGAATCCGATTGGCCCTTAAACAGAGGGTCCTATTGGTTATGAGAGCTAGCGCTCCTTGTTGGTTATTGGTTAATATTTACGGGGTTTGCCTATGTAAGGCGGGTTAAAACTGTTATAGATGCCAGAAGTCACTATGTAAATAAAGAGCTGAAGTTCACCGTTCAGAGGCTTGTCTCCATTCTTTCTCACCCATGCTCCAAACATAACACTGGTGACGAGGATGGGATGTGGAGACATCTGAACCAACGAAACTTCGAAGAACACCGAGCACGTGACAGACGACGCTACACAACAGAACCATGTCCGGCGTCGTCGTACCACCCGCTCCGTTCGATCCAGTACAGGAGGACTGGGAGTCCTACATGGATCGCTTCCAAATGTACTTAGAAACCAACAACTTAAAGGACGCCACACCAGGAAAGAAACGGCGGTGTTCCTAACGCATTGCGGTCCAACCGTATTTAAGATGGCTAAAGCACTAGCAAAACCCTGAGAAGTGAAGGCCATGGATTGGGACAACCTCGAACCTCTCCTACGAGATCACTACGCACCGACCGTGCCTACACTCATGAGACAGCATGAGTTTTATCAGAGGAGCCAGCGAAAGGGAGAAAGCATGGCCGACTTCATAGCAGACCTCCGAAATTTGGGAGAACTCTGTGGATTCACCGATTTAAAAGAAGCATAGTTCTGGGACTAGATGCACCAGGCATTCAAAGCAAGCTGATGGTGAAAGGCGACATCAGCCTTGCCGACGCCATCGCCATCACCGATGCTACTGCAGCAGAAGCAACCAGGAAGTCGGCTGCACAACTATGCCGAAATCACACTCCGGTACCACCACCGACAAGCGACATTTTATCCAGGTCAGAAGGACAGCTTCCAATGACACACCACGAGGACCTCTCTTCGTCATCAGACAGTGACGAAGAAGGGGTCCATCGACTGCAGTCTGACCGGGACCACCACCCGAAGCCTTTACGCCCTTGCGCTGGCTGTGGGGCCAACCATGCCAGGTCCGAATGCAAATTCCGCGATGCGCTCTGCCATGAGTACGGGAAGTGAGGCCACATCGGACGGGTCTGCCGCAGCTTACCAGGACCCGGCCAGGCCTCAAAAGGGACTAACTATCACCAATCGACAGGAAACTGTCCTGTACGGCGAGAGCCAGTAAACCACTCCTACAGAAATCGTGTTTTGCAGAGAGAAGAGGCTCACCATACTATCACTATCGGTCACGCCTCAGCTTTAGACACCAAGAAAATACGAATCACAGTAGCCATCGAGAACCAGCCTTACCACATGGAAGTCGACTCGGGATCGTCCCTCTCGATGGTGTCCTGGAAGACCTTTAAACAACTCATCCCCACGATTCAACGCCAAGATCTCCGCTTCCAAAGACTCATCCTCAAGGACTACCAAGGGAATCGAATCCCCGTCGTTGGTTCCTGCGAGTCCGAGTCTCCTTCAAGAAGCACACAGTGTACTTACCACTAACTGTCATCGATAGAGACAGGCCTAGCCTACTAGGCCTCCAATGGTTCGCACCACTCAGCATTGAAGTGGCCGGCATAAACCAAGTCAGCGGAAGTGACTGGGAGGGAGACCTCATCCATGAGTTCAGAGACGTCTTCGCGGACAGCTTAGGTGAGTACAAGGGGACCCCGATCTCGTTCAGTCTAGACCCAAAGGTAGCTCCCATTCGACTTAAGCCCCATTGAGTTCCGTTTGCCTTAAAGTCGAAAATTGACGAACAACTCGACAAACTGATAGCTCAGGGGCTGTTAGAGCCCATCGATCACTCCCCCTGGGAAACCCCAATCGTAACGCCCATTAAGCCAGACGGGTCGATCCAAATTTGTGGGGACTACTGGGCCACTTTGAACCACGCCCTACAGCAGAATGCATATCCAGTGCCGGTGGTGCAGCACCTCCTCCACTCCCTGGGGGACGGGAAAGTCTTCGCTAAATTAGATTTAGCTCAGGCATATCAGCAACTACCTGTTGATGAAAAGATGGCACTGGCACAAACGATTGTGACACACTGAGGTGCCTTTAAATGTACCCGGCTTCAATTCGGAGTAAGTGTAGCCCCGGGGATTTTTCAGAGCCTTATGGAGAGGTTATTACAAGGGATTAAAGGCGTGGTCCCTTATTTTGACGATGTATTAATTGCGGCCCCTACAAAAAAAATCTTACAGGACCGGTTAAAATTAGTCCTAAAAAAATTCCAAGAGGCCGGTTTTAAAGTAAAGAAAAACAAATATAAATTGTGTACTGACAGTGTTGAGTTTTTAGGGTACCTAATTGATAGCCAGGGTATTCACCCTACTGAAAGTAAACTAAGGGTGATAAAAAACACTCCCAGGCCACGAAACAGGGCTGATCTCCAGGCGTTCCTAGGCTTCATCAACTTTTATAATGTATTTTTACTGCATAAAGCAACGGTCGCTGAACCGTTACACCGGTTGTTAGATAAGAAAGCAAATTGGTTATGGGGTCACCGAGAAGAACAGGCATTCCACAACGTAAAAAAACTGCTCACTTCTGACTCTGTACTCATGCAGTATAACGAGACTTTGCCGTTAAATATAACATGTGATGCTTCGCCTTTCGGAGTGGGCGCCATTTTGAGCCATGTACTGCCTAATGGGAACAAAGCCCCTGTTGCATATTTTTCAAAGACACTTTCAAAAACTGAGCGAAATTATGGACAAATCGATAAAGAAGCCCTCGCAATTGTGTCAGCTGTTAAAAAATTCCACGAGTACGTGTATGGCCGGGCTTTTACTATCGTGACTGACCACAAACCATTATTGGGGATAATAGCCGGAGATAAGCCGACTCCCTACATATTATCCCCTAGGATGATTCGATGATCAGAATTCTTAGCTGCTTATAACTATCGGCTGCAATACCGCCCGGGGAAAGCCATTCCTCACACCGACGCATTGAGCCGAGCACCGCTTCCAGAGACTCTCGACGATCCTGCACCAATGGTAACCACGTTGCAAATTGAGGCACTCAACTCGCCGCCATTAACCGCCCAAGATATCGCGAGAGAAACCAAACGTGACCCCACCTTAGCGCAAGTCCTAAGCTGGGTAGAACGCGGATGGCCATTGGACCAATTATCAGATGACTTCACACCATTCAAGACTTGACAAACCGAGTTGTTCTCCCAAAAAGGCTGTGTCATCTGGGGTGATAGAGTCGTTATCCCAGAACGACTCCAGAAAGCGCTTCTGAGAACCTTGCAACGATGGCCACCCCGGCATCGTGCGAATGAAAGCCCTTGCGCGAAGCTATGCATGGTGGCTGGGCATTGACAAGAAAATCGAACATTGGGTTAAAGCTTGTCCAAAATGCCAGGAAGTGAGCAACGCCCCACCTAAAGCCATTCCTACTGAATGGGAGACACCACGCGGACCCTGGTCCCGAATTCACTTGGACTTCGCGGGGCTGACCAAAGGCCACACCTTTCTACTATCCGTCGACACCTATTCAAATTGGCTCGAGATTCATCGCATGATGACTTCAACCTCTGAGGTGGTCATCAAAACCTTGGAAAGACTATTTGCAACCCACGGACTACCAGACGTCCTGGTATCCGATAACAGGCCCCAATTTACAGCACTGTCATTCGAGCAGTACCTCGCTGACTGCGGCATTCGACATGCGCTCACCTTGCCTGCTCACCCTGCGACCATTGGCAAAGCAGAACGCATGGTACAATTTGTGAAGAAAACCTTACAGAAGATAGACTACGACAACATTGACGACAAGATCAATCGAATCCTTTTTTTACAACACATCACACCGCATAGCTTAACCAACAAAACTCCCGCCGAACTGCTAATGGGACGAAAACTCCGCTTCCACCTTGACCGGTTACACCCAGTTTATGAACCAGAAAAACCAATAGGATCCAGCGGCCGCTGTCGTGCCTTCCAGGTAGGAGATTTGGTATATGCTAAAAACCTATCGGGCGACCCATTGTGGGTGGAGGCGAGTAGTTCGTGTAACCGGCCCAAGATCCTACCTTGTACAATGCGCTGACGATAGACTATGGAAACGCCATATCGATCAATTACGATCGCGGCTTCCGGCAGGCAGTCCTGAACTCCCCTATGACCAGACTGAGGGGAGGGGAGGTACAGAAGAAGAGGAATTCCATGGAGAAGAAAACCTGTTCGAAGGGAATGACGGTATAATAGAGACTCAGGAAGTGGAACCAGAGAGGGAAACAGTTGAACCTCAGGGAAGTACAGAGAACATGGGCAACGACGGGGAAATGAACTCTGAACCAGAAACAGCCCCACTGCCAAACAACGATCTACCTCAGCGTGATTGCAGTCAAATGACACAGCAAAAATCAAAGAGACTAATAAAACAACCGTCCTACCTAAAGGACTATGTAACTGCGCCCTGCAAACAGAAGCCAGGGAGAAGGGGTGTTGTGAATGTATAAAGTTTTAATCAAGCGTGAGCTTGGAGTAAAGTGCAGGGTTCTGGCCCTGTACTTCTGATTGGCTGTTAAACAGCCGGATCGGATTGGCCCGCTCCGGGGAATCTGATTGGCCCTTAAACAGAGAGTCCTATTGGTTATGAGAGCTAGCGCTCCTTGTTGGTTATTGGTTAATAGTTACGGGGTTTGACTATATAAGGCGGGTTAAAACTGTTATAGATGCCAGAAGTCACTATGTAAATAAAGAGCTGAAGTTCACCGTTCAGAGGCTTGTCTCCATTCTTTCTCGCCCATGCTCCAAACATAACAAGAAGCAAAACATCTTCAAAGAAAAACCAGAAAGTCCAGCTGCCTCTTGAAAAAAGCACCTTTGGAACCAACCGTGACATGGATGACCAAGAATCTCCATAGACCTACAGGATGAATGGATGGATTCATGAGGGAGCAGATGGTTATTTAGATGCTTTTGTTCTAAGTCATTTGGGGCACTGAAAATAAAATATTGCAACCCAGGATTTAGAGCAAGTGTGGACGGAAAGAAGTTTTAGGAGCTGAT
Organism: Hydrophis major; assembly: GCA_033807585.1. Taxonomy (NCBI): domain Eukaryota; kingdom Metazoa; phylum Chordata; class Lepidosauria; order Squamata; family Elapidae; genus Hydrophis; species Hydrophis major. The sequence goes on from CM066329.1 coordinate 219,528,882, forward strand.
GTGACATCTCTGGTGGATTTCCATATGGTTTAAATGAAAAGGTGTCTTTTCTCTGCTTATTTAGGGAGAGAATTAGTAGTTAGAATTAGTAGTTTGGGGTGTGAAAGTGTTATGTGTAAGCTATGACTGGTGTTGAAAGCGATCTCTTGTATCGCACATCTGCTCAAGGAAGAGACACCTCAATATTATTACTGATCATTTACTGCATGTATTCTGGAAGCTGGGCCCTGGGGTTCAAGAAAAAAAAAATCAAATCAGATCCTTCAAATCTTCTCACCTTCAGGAGGATATTTTCATTCATTCATTCATTTAATTTATATGCTGCCCATCTCTCTTGGCAGAGACTCTGGTCAACTTAAAACAACATCTTAGAAGCGCAATATAAAAACGAAGAAAGGATTCAAAACATTTTGCTTTAAAATTAAAACATTAAACAATTAACAAGGGATCAAATGCTTGGAATGCTCTACCAGACTCTGTTGTTACAGCCTCAAACCCTCACAGCTTCAACCTCAAACTGTCTATCGTGGATCTCACCCCATTCCTAAGAGGTCCTTGCATAAGTGCACTAGTGTCCCTGCCATCCCTGTCTTACTATCCCCATTTATCTGTATTTACTTCCTTTGCTCATGTTTAGGTTCATACCTATACTTCTTATCTTCTACATGTTTGACAAACAAACACATAAAAAGGGATCAACAAGTAAACAGGTCAGAGGTGGTATTCAGCAGGTTCTGACCAGTTCTGAGAACCAGTAGTGGAAATTTTGAGTAGTTCGGAGAACAGGCAAAATGCCACCTCTGATTGGCCCCTTCCCCATCTAATCTCTGCATCCCGAGTCCCAGCTGATCGGCTGGGTCTTCTTTTGTTGCCCTGCACAGAAGAACAGGGCTGGAAAGCAGGTTAGTGGGGTGGGGAGGGAATGGGGATTTTGCAGTATATCCTTCCCTTGCCATGCCCACCAAGACATGCCCACAGAACCGGTAATAAAAATTTTTGAATCGCACCACTGGCTAGAGGTGGAATCTTCTCCTAATTGGTGTGTGTGTTGGTGTGTGTGTGTGTGTGTGTGTGTGTGATTTCTCCTCCTTTCCAATAATGTATTGATTGTAGAAGCATCTGCAATGAGTTTTTGGTCCTTGGATGTAGGCGCTTCCATCTCCTCCTCTGAAGGGACCTCTTTCCCACTCCAGCGGACGAGGTCCCCACCCAAATTCCATGGCTGCAAGATTGCAGCCTTACTTCACAACTTCTGACTTGTAAAGAGCAGCGTGCTTTTCCATATTAATGAGCATAAATTTAACTAGAACTTCAACTGCAGGCCTTTTTTTTTTAAAACACACACACACACAAACACACACACGCTTATACCCCCATCATTTTCCAATTTGAAAAAGCTCTTTTTCTAGCTGCTCTCTTTTAAGGACTTCAGTTAATTGGCACAAATTCCAGTTGTGGCATGGGACAGCCTCAGGTAGCAACAAAGCGGTACTTTTAAAAGGAAGCCACATTTAACCAGCTAATTGGCCAGTAATTATTGCTTTAGTTTCCAGGAAAGGAAGACACAGGAATAAGGCTTGGCAGGCTCTCATGACAAAAGGCCTCCGTGCCCATCCCACCCCCATACTGTGTTGTCTTCAAGCTCCTGGAGCTGTGAGCTGGGGAGAGGAAGCGTCACAATATGACACAGTCTAAGGTGTGAAAGCATTAAGTTTGCAGAACAACTTGTTATCCGTGTTATGTATGTAAATAGTTGAATAAAGGCAAGCTTGGGGTAAAGTGCAGGGTTCTGGCCCTGCACTTCTGATTGGGTGTTAAGCGGCTAGATCGGATTGGTTGGGTTCTGAGAATCTGATTGGCCCTTAACGAAGGACTCTTATTGATTCTGGAGCTAGCGTTTTACAGCTCCCTATTGGTTATTTCACATTAGAATTGCCTATATAAGGCAGAGTTGTTGTTATACAAGTTAGAAGTCACTATGCAATAAAGAGTTGAAAGTTCACCAACTAAGACTGTCTCCATTCATTCTACCCATGTCTGAATCTATAACAATCCGGTGGGTGTCTGCAATATGACAGAAGGCAGCCCACCATACAATGTTATGCTATGGTAGAACTAGCAGAACTAGTGGGATGCAGTGGAGCAAACAGTGAAAAGATACAGTGAAGGGTGAAGGTAGATATATTGGTTAAGTTATTATCATTTTTTAAAAAAAATCCTACTCTGTCTGCAAAGAATTCAAAATGGAATGCTATATTTCTCTCTTCCTGCACTTATATAACACTTCTAGCCTTATAGCACCCTGTTGTTGCCTAGAGAGAAAGGAACCAGTAAGCCAGTGGTGGGACTCAAACTTTTTTTTACTTCCGGTTCTTGTGGGCGTGGCTTGGTGGGCATGGCAGGGGAAGGATACTGCAAAATCTCCATTCCCTCCCCACCCCTGCTTTCCAGCTCCATTCTCCTGTGCAGGGCAACAAAGAGGACCCAGATGATCAGCTGGGACTTGGGAGGCAGAGAATAGATGGGGGTGGGGTCAGTCAGAGGTGGCATTTGCCAGTTCTCTGAACTAAAAGTTTCCACTACCGGTTCTCCAGAACTGGTCAGAACCTGCTGAATACCACCTCTGCAGTAAGTTCAATCACTTAGATCAGAGGTCTCCAACCTTGGCAACTTTGAGACTTTTGGACTTCAGCTCCCAGAATTCCTCTGGGAGTTGAAGTCCACAAGTCTTAAAGTTGCCAAGGTTGGAGACCCCTGACGTAAATCATTTCCTCTGCACAAGTTAGAATGTCTTCGAAAGTCACTCAATGATTGTGGTACCAAAATGATGGTAACAAAAACAGGCTTCCTTTTACTTCAGTGACGGGTGGATGGATAATATTGCAAAAACACTGTTGAATCAGTTCTGTGAGTATTTAGGTTAAGTAGCCAGTTGAATCAAAAAACACTGATCCAGATTCTCAATTTAATTATCTGGATTCTACAATCCAGATTCTCAATTTATTTCGCACAGGAAGACCAACTGTAAGCTTCTCAGCCTTATTGCAAATTATGTCTATGTATATATGTAAATCTCCGCTCCCCCCCCCCCGGCATATGCATTCATACATCCTTCATTGAAGTCTGTCTGTGAGAATGTTGCCAAAAATTCTGTTCAGAGTTTACTCCAGAAGAGGGAGGAAAAAAGAGTACATTTGGATGGAACGATGCAAGGGCTATTGCTCCACAGTGGAACATATTCTTTCATGTAGAAAGTTCTAATTTCAGCAGTTGCATTTTCAAGTAAGGGTTGGGAAGAAAAACAGTCTGAAATTCTGGAGAGTTGGTCCCTGTCAGTAAATACAAGATCGAGTAAATTGGACTAAAAGTCTGCCCTATTAAGGGAGCGTCTTGTGTTTGTTTGCCTTTGAAAAGCCATTAAACAGCCAGATGGCACCCATTTTGATTAGAAGAACCACTAAGTGGATTGATCTTTTTAATCAAGCTCTGCACACTGACTGAACTCCAAATGACCATATCTGGAGACAGGTAGTTGGAAAATGCAAGGGTTTGTAAAGGCGAACCTTGCTTGGAAAGATCTCTGTCGAGAAAAGTAGCACAAAGTACAGTTGCACATAAAATGAAAAGAAGTTAAAATGCATTTATAAGTGAGGACACATTGCGAGTAGACTTTGAATGTGTAATCTATGAAGAAGGAAATCATTTAATACAGAAACAGAATAACAGAGTTGGAAGGGATCTTGAAGGTATTCTAATCCAACCCTCTTTTGAAGCAGGAAATCCTATACAAAATAAACTTGATACCAACTAATACCGATCCTCATCTGAAATCGGCACTCAATTAACAAACCATTCCAGAGTTCTTACTTGTGACACAAATGACCAAGCTCAAATTATTCAACTTTGTATATATTGTGAAAAAAAACAACCCTAAAACCTCTTTAGAAGAGGCACTTATGCTGGGAAAGGGAAAGGAAAGATGAAGAGGATGACTCGCAAGAAGGTGGATTGGCTCAGTTAGAGTGGAGATGGAGGCACCATTGGAAGACCCAAAAGACAAGGTTGGGGACAGATTGTCACAGAGATCTATCCATGTGGCCCCTAATAGTTGAATGTGACTTGATGGCATCTATGTAAAACTTAGTGATGGTCTTCAATGGGACATTTGTAAGACTAGCCAACAGCTTCCCCCTACAAGTCTCTAGCTACTATTTTGAAGACCAAATTCTGCCTTGGCGGTTGTATTCAGCAAGCACCCAAAAGCTTTCCCACAGTATTTTCAAAACTAAGGGTCTCTGTTCCAAGAAGGACACCTTCCAAGCCTTTGTAGCAAAGTTGTAACAAAGTTGTGCACCTGCCTAGGCCTGGGTGGCATGGAAAATCCAATTGTTCTGGAATCCCAATCTCCCTCTATCAATTTCTGACACAAAAACACAGCTACAAATAACTGTAGCAAAATCCCACATCCCAAAATTCTGCTTTATCTTCTGGATCCCCTTTCTGTTTGTTTGTTTGTTTGTTTCCCCTAAGAGAACTTTATCTCTTCCTAGAGAACAGATAATAATTACATTCTGAAATGGTTGTCTCTCTATCTAGGATTCTCTCATGTTCAGATCTTGAAATAGGTGGGGTTGCTATGGCCCTCTCGATTGCTGAACAACTCTTAGTCGCTTCTGACTGCATGGTCAATAGTGAGAAAACTGGAAACGAACACAGCATTATTGCATTCCTCCTTCAAAGAGTGCCAGTCTTGCTCATTTGATCTTTTTGATCAAACATGCCCCTTTGTAGTGATCTGCTTTTTATTCGTCTCTGAAAATAAAATACAGGCTGAATAGTCAAGACCTTATTGATGATCCAAACTCTGTCAAGGATCTTGGAGTACTCATCTCTAATGACCTAAGTGCTAGAGCCCACTACATAGCCAAAAAGGCATTAAGAGTTGTTAACCTAATCTTATGCAGCTTTTTCTCTGGTAGTATTACACTACTAACTAGAGCATACAAAACATTTGCTAGACCAATACTCAAATACAGCTCATCAGTCTGGAACCCACATTACGTATCTGATATTAACACAGTTGAGAAAGTCCAGAAATATTTCACAAGAAGAGTTCTCCATTCCTCTACTCGTTGCAGAATACCTTATGCCACCAGACTTGAAATTCTAGACCTAGACAACCTAGAACTATGACACCTTCGGTCCGTTCTAAGTATAGTATATAAAATTATACATTGCAATGTCCTACCTGTCCATGAATACTTCAGCTTCAACCATAACAACACAAGAGCAAACAATAGATACAAACTCAAGGTTAACCGCACCAAACTTGATTGCAGGAAATACGACTTGAGAAACAGAGTGTCAATGTCTGGAATACTCTACCTGACTCTGTGGTTTCTTCCCCAAACCCCAAAAACTTTAACCTTAGACTGTCTACTATTGACCTCACCCCTTTCCTAAGAGGTCTGTAGGAGGCGTGCATAAGCGCACCAAAGTGCCTACCGTCCCTGTCCTGTTGTTTCTTTTATTTTTCTCATATGAATCCATTTCATGTATTCATAACTATGTTTTTATTTATACCTATTATCTTGCAAGTAATTGAGAAACCAAATAAAATAAAATAAAATAAATAAATAAATTTCACTATGGATTAAGTTGGCTTCTTTGCTACAGGACCGAGAACCGCGATGGCGAACCTATGGCACGTGTGTCAGAAGTGGCATGCAGAGCCATTTCTGCCGGCACGTGAGCCGTCACCCGGAACAGATCCACTGTGCACGCAAGCGTGCCTCCCACCAGCCAGGGTACCTGTTGCACATTTGCGGAGAGGCAGGGCACACATGGGAGATACTCGCGCATGTGCAGGGGAGGTGGGACATTCATGGGAGTCACACACGCATGTACAGAGGCACACAGTGTGCGGGTGGGGGTGCACGCATGCATTGCATTATGGGTGCAGGCATGTGTGGGTTCATGCACACACACTTTTGGCACATGACCACAAAAGGGTTAGCCATCACTGACCTAGAATTTTTCCATTTAAGATGGAGGGTGGGGAATGTTATTTAGTTCTTGCAGTTTCCCATACTTACAAGACTAGACAACACCATATGAACAATAGAGACATTCAAATTTCTAGGTTCTACTATATCCCATGACCTAAAATGGACACCTAACACCAAAAACGTCATCCAAAAAGCACAACAAAGAATGTTCTTTCTGCGTCAATTCAGAAAGCTCAAACTGTCCAAGAAGCTGCTGATACAGTTCTACAGAGGAATTATTGAGTCTGTCATCTGTACCTCTATAACTGTCTGTTTTGGTTCTGCAACCCAACAGGACAGAGACAGACTTCAGAGGATAATAAGGACTGCAGAAAAAACAATTACTACCCACCTGCCTTCCATCGAGGACCTGTATACTGCATGAGTCAAAAATAGGGCTGTGAAAATATTTACAGACCCCTCACATCCCGGACATAAAATGTTTCAACTTCTTCCCTCAAAACGACGCTATAGAGCACAGCACACCAGAACAACTAGACACAAGGACAGTTTTTCCCCAAAAGCCATTCCTCTGCTAAACAAATAATTCCCTCAACACTGTTCAACTATTTACAAAGTGGGCACTACTATTACTGTTAATCTTCTCATCTCTCCTTATCACCCATCCCCCCCCCACTTGTGATGGTAGGATTGTAACTTTGTCACTTGTATCCTTACGATTTATATTGACTGTTTCCTAGTATGATTTGATTGCTGATTGTACCCTATGACTATCATTAAGTATTGTACGTTATGATTCCTGATTCTAAATGAATGTATCTTTTCTTTTTGTATACTGAGAGTATTTACACCAAGACAAGTTCCTTGGGTGTCCAATCACACTTGGTCAATAAAGTATTCTATTTCCACCTTTTCACCTTTGGCTATTTAGGAACTGTGGTGGCGCAATATTGCAGGTTAATTCTGCCGTCTTCCAGCAGTTCGATTCTGTCCAGCTCAAAGTTGACTCAAACTTCCTTCTTTCTGAGGTCAGTACAATGAGGATCCAGATTGCTGGGGGCATTAGGCTGACACTGTAAACCGCTTAGAAAGGGCTGTAAAGTACTGTGAAGCGGTATATAGGAATAAGTGTTATTGCTATTTTGCTGGTGTTGATGAGAATGGAGTGCAGCAATATCCAGCATGCTTTGCAATGCTAATGACTGATTTAGACCAACTGCAGTGTTGCTCTAAATCATGGCTGTCAAAGTTGCGGGCGTCACATTGTCATCACGTGAGGTTTTGTGATGTTTTTTCAGTTCATGGGTGTGACACATCCGACCTGCAGGCTGCCAGTTTGACACCCCTGCTCTAAATCATCAACAATCTTCAGTGTTGCTCTGATTTTCCACAAAGCATTCAGTCTGAGAGTTAGTCTGAAATTAGGCTGTGATTTGTAAATTAATACTTTTCAAAGCTGGGGGGAAAAAACCCCTCAGAGTTGGTATCTGTTGCACTTCAACTAAGGTTGCCAAACTTTCTTTTATTGGTTTTTCTTTCCACACACTTTTAGATGGCTGTTTGATTTGCAGATGTTACTAGGTGAAATATTTCAGAAGGTGGGGATTGGTGATAATTCAGAGCTCATGTTTTGTATGCTGAAGGTCCCAGATTCAAGCCTCGGTGTTTCTCAGAGAAGCTGAGAGAGGCCCCCCTTTTAGAGATAAATAAAAGGCAGCTGGCAACCAGCCAGTGCAGAAAATGATGAACAGTGTGACTTCATTCATTTTAGCCTCTGTCTGTGGGATAAACACTATCACCTCATCAGTTTGTTCTAACACATCTCAGAGAGCTAATGCAAAGGTTAAATGAGATAAACACACACAGAGAGAGAGAGAGAGAGAGAGAGAGAGAGACTGATTTCAAACCATCGGTAACATTATTGTTCCCTCCAAGGGAGGAAGCCTTTTGGAATGGGACCACACCAACATGGATAAGAAGTGAGTAAGAGTAGGATATGGGATTGATTTAGAGAAATAGCAAAAGTTGTGGTCTCAAAATTATAAAATGGCAGTGTCAACAGCACATAAAGAAAATTTGTATAAGATGATTTATAGGTGGCATTTCCCCCCGACAAGAATTGCAAGAATGTTTAAGAACAAATCTGAAAAATGCTGGAAATGTCATCAGATACCTGGCTCATATTACCATATATGGTGGACTTGTGAGGAGGCCAGGAAATACTGGACTAGAATTCGCATATGGTTGGAAAAAATGACAAAGAAACATATAGACTTGAAACCGGAGATTTTTTTATTGGGAATCTTACCTGATATATATAATAAAAATTTAAAATATTTGATTGTAAATGTATTAACAGCGGCTAGGATTGTATTTGCTAAAAATTGGAAAAGTGAGAGAATACCATTAGAGGAAGAAATCATTAAGAAAATATTGGAATGTGCTGAAATGAGCAGATTGACATTTGAAATTAGAGAACAAGAAGATAAACAATTTTATGAAGTTTGGGATCTTTTTTATCAATGGTTAGATAATACAATATAATAATAGAATATTTAGAAATCTAGGATATAACGAATATGCTTTTTTTTTTCTTTTTGGTTTTGATAATATTTTAAGAATATTTTATTAAGATAGATTTGGTATGATTTTATGATCTGTTGTAAAATAAATAAATTAAACTATAATTATCTCGATTAAGTATGAATTAGTTAAATTACAGTCAAATGATTGTTCAATAGTGATATTGGGATATATGGTTGTTGATTGATGATATGAGTTATTATGCAACATAATTATTATGACGACTATGAAATGGATGCACAAAAAGGAGTGGTAAACCAACCGATACACTGCTTGTAAATTTATGAAGAATGATGATGTTTTTATGTTATGTCCTATGTTTTATGTGTTTGTGTTTGTTGTAAAAAATTAATAAAACTTGTATTATAAAAAAAAAAGAAGTGAGTTAAGAGTCATTCTTATTTTGTTAAATGAGAAGAACTGAAATTCAATTAGTTTTCAGAAATTACAGTGGAAAGTGCCAATGAAAAAGAGATGTTACTGTGCTTTGCGTAAACATGTTTATGAAGGGGGGGGATGTTTGCAGACACTACTCCAGGTCAAAACTGCAAACAAAATGTGTGTGTTAGAATAATAGGTTCAAATGTTCATATAAACTATAATATGACTTTTTTAAAAAAAGAATATCCCTTGCATAAATATAAGACAGAATAAATATAGGGAACAAAATAATTAAAAATTGAGGGGGAAAAATGAATGAGTTTACAATTTTTTTAAAAAAGCCCTGAAATTTCTCCCATTTTCTATAATGAAAGAAGAGTGAATCATTTTCCTCACTATTTTCTCTAAACGAGTCCTTTCCCAAAATATTGCAATTACTTGTTGCAAGCAGAAAAATAATATATCCCTTCCTTTTTACCATCCTTTCCCATCCCCATTTCTTCTGCAAATAGCACCTCTGTGGATGTGTGTGTGTGTGTATACAGAATGATTTGGATCAGAATGAAAATATTCCATCCTAATTCTCTCAGTGCTGTGGCCCTGATCTAAATCAGCTCTGCCTGCTTTTAAGAAAAATACTCAAAAGTCACGAGGGGAATCTTATTAACCGTTCCTTCATATTCACATCTGCTTTATTCTGAAGCTTCTTGGAAAAAAAGGAGAAAGTACAGCTGTGAGACATCTATTTAGCCATCATCTTGCCAGCTGTTCTGTGCATTCTGTTGCCTGTGAAAACCTAGACCTGCCAATCAATCACTTGATATCTTGGCTATCTGCTTCCCATTTGGTCCCCATTGCTATTAAACAGTCTTTTGCAGATTTCACAGGTGACCTGGCTTAATCTTGCATTTATTCCACGCAGCCTTCATTTCTGCTTAAGGAGACATAGTTAATTGTACAAAAGCTGGATTCAGGGTCAAGAACCTGTTCAGGTCTGAATTTTTGGTAGCATCTACATTCTCCAAAAGGTTCATTCCTGTTAGAAATGCTTCTCCCCTCTCAGAAAAGAGCACAAAGATAATTTCAGCCTTTTCTACAATATATACAATCTTAAAGATGTAACTTTTCGGGGGTGGGGGGTGGGCGTTGAAGACTTTCAAGCCTGAGAGACATAAAGTAGATTGACATAATCCTCAACTCCATCAATAGCTTCCCTCTTTATTTTAAATGTGCACAACATCAAGGGATAGCTATTCTTGATCTAGCCTTTGATCATGTTCTTGAGATCCAAACCTCAAAGACGGGTGGCTTATTGAGAAGAGCAGCCCTTTGCCCATAATGTCTTACCCAACAGGACATTTCCAAGGCTCCTCATCTCTCCTCCATTGTATTAACTGCACTTTACAATGGGCACATCCGGTTGACTTTGGTAGAACTACAGAGCATCGACTCACCTTGCAAGCAGAAAGAGAGAGTCATAGAATCAGAGAATGTAAACATTGGGGGTGGGGGGAACTTTAGACATCATCTACTCCATCCCACTGCCCAGCACAAGAATGCACTACTACAGTATTCCTAACAGAGGACCATTCAGTCTCTTTCTAAACACAGCGAAGAAAGGTCCAGTACTTTCCAAGGCCACCTGTCCTGTTTAAGCACCATTTTAAATTCTTGTTAAATAGAATTCTTAATTTCTGTCGTCTAGATCAGGGGTGTCAAACTTGTAGCCTACGGGCTGGATGCATCACGCGCTGGCCACACCCACCCATTTTATCAAAGGGGGGGAAGTCATGATACATCACGTGACGCCACGAGTTTGACACCCCTCATCCAGGTGCTTTGCAGAAGGTCGGTGGTAAATGCTAAGAACTTGCAGTACATTTTTGAAGGTGCTGTGCAGTTGTGCATCTCGCCAGTGTCTGAATTATATACTACTTGACAGGAAAGAAACAGGGGGAGAGAGAGAAAGACTAAAATGCTCCAATTTATACTGATCTGTAATGGGGTTTAAAGGAGAGCCAGTTTGGTCCAATGGTTAAGACAACAAGTTGGAAACCAGGAAAAACCATACATTTGAGTCTTACTTTAGGCACAAAGCCAGTTGGGTGGCCATGAGCGAATCCCTTTTTCTCAACCCCAAGGAAGGAGGCAAAGGCAAAAACACTTCTGAAAAACCTTGCTTATGACCTCATTTCTACTGAGGTTATTAAGCAAATCACTGTGGGTCATTAAGTAAAACATCGTGTGTGCCCGTGAATTGTGATTTTACTGCTGGCTTTCTTCACTGATTCCACTTGTCAAAAGTTGGCTGTGAACCTCCCCAAAGGTAGACTGGGAGCACTATAACAGTTGTAAATTGAGCACCATATGTATAATTAGTTTTTCAGTGCTATTGTAACTTTGAACAGTCACTAAACAGGGCAGTTGTTAAGTGAGGTCTACCTGTATGGACATTTTTAAAATGGGAATCTCGGAGTACAAAATGTAATTATTATTATTTTTGGAACAAATTTTATTGATTTTAAAGACAAACAAACCATCATTAACCATTAAATACATAAAACCTCTTTCCATTATTAATTTTACAAGTCAAGTAGAATATTATTTTATGCAACATAATTCTGTTTTACACCATTTCAATATAAACATATAGATATCTCTTAACAAATTTCTCATTATTTCTCTCTTCTTATTCAATTTCATTGTTACTATTATTATTTTCTATATTTATCCAGTTTATAGTCATCATCTTCATTCCTCTCTGACTTGATTACCATTATTCTCATCCAACATTCTTCTGAGGTTTTATTAATTCTCAAACAAAACATAGATACACAAAACACAAAAATATAAAACTTCTTTTAAGAAAGCAGTTTGGCCCCAGATTACCTCTCTTTGTATGGACTTCAATTAAATTCGTGCTCATCTTATATACCATTATCTACCTTATTTACCATTCTATATCTTCTATATAACTTCTCCCCGCTTTTCATTCTTCTTATTTCTATTTTATTTAATTCATTTTAATTTAAATCATTGTATTTGTATTTTTTGTCTATTCTTTCCATTTATCTCATTCCCTATAGTAAGAAAAATAAAAAAAATTCTCCTGAAATCACTGATCAGAGTATGATGCTTTTCTATCCTCCCCCTAAATTGATATTTAAAATAACGCCTGATACCCAATCTGATTCTGCTTAGTATATTCTACCTACTAACCTTCAAAGAGAAAAAATAATAAATTCATAATAATTAATATAATTAGATAATAAATCTAAATATCAAATCTTATAACATTACAATTGTCTATTTTAAAAAAACAAGTGCTACAATTTTATTAAATTTTAAAATCTGTCATTACTAAACATTTCAATATTTTAATCTTTTATTAATTCTTATAACATTCTAGTTTTCTATTTCTAATACATAGTACCATCTTATGTACCTTGCAGAATCTTCTTTTTTTAAAAAATTGTACCTTACCCTTTATCCCTAAAAAAAAAACCTTTTTTCCCATCTTGTTTCATACCTTTGTGGCTTTTCCCTCCCTTTTCCCTTCCTTTCTTATCCCCCCTGGCCTTTTTACCCCGCCTTTACTAACCTCCGCCTTTTTAGCTTTCCCTCTCTGTTGTAATCCTTTCTCCTTTTGCTCAGTAACATTAAGTTGGTTTTGCATCTTATTTTTTCCTTTCTTAAGTATTTTTCTAAGTCTTAAGTTCTTCATTTTCCTTTCTTTCTTTCTCCTTTCTCTCTTAGTTAATTTTTAAAATTCACTGAAGATGGCGTCGTCTTCTTTTTCTTCTTCTCCTTCTATTTCCTCCATCTGTTGTTGTGTTTGCTGATAAATAGCAAGCGCCATTTCTAAAGAAAGAAAAGCTTCTTTCACAGCGTCCTTACTTTCTTGATATTCCTTTCTAAGTTCATCATCAGATAAAGCCATTCTTTGTTCTTCTTAGAGCAACCAAAATGTTTCAAAAGTTAAAACAATTCCTCAAAGTCCCAGAGACACCAATCAGTCCAAACAACGCACAAAGTTCTCGCTTTCTCTTTCTGGGGTGGTATCAGTAAAAGGGAAAAGAAAAAAAGCCCAATCTGTATTTTACAGCCTTGTTGCAATCAATTTCTAGTCTCAAGATCTTCAAGGCATCTCCTCCAGCAAGATCTTAATATTTTTTTTTGTCCACTCCCTTCCCACTTATAACAAGAAGCCAAGTTTTTACCTTTTATAAAAAACAACAGGTTTCTCATGGCCATTTGTTGATTCCATAGGGAAGGAGAGTAAACTTTCCTTTCAGCACCTCAATTTTGCTGCTTGAAATCCTCCTCTGGAAACCAAGTATTTTTCAAAAAGTCATAGTTCTCAGGATTAAACACCTCTTAAAGTCCTGGATCAGCCAAAAAACTTTCTCTTGTAAACTTTCTCCCCTCTTCCTCCTGCTCAGTCTTACCCAGCTGCTGGCTTCTTTGTGGCGGCCATTGCAGACTGCAGCTCGACTGCCTTGAGAAAAGGGGGTTTTGCCGGCTGGGGAGGGGGTTGGTAACACCCCCAAACCCCTCACCAGCTCCCCCCTATCTTCGGCTGCCTCTGCAAGGTAGCCTTAGCCTCCAAACCCGTCCGGATCGGAGGCACCAAAACGGCTAGCGCAGCAGGGATCACGCAGGTTTGTGAAACCCTGCCGCTGGCGAAGCCGACAAACCGGAAGTTCCACAAAATGTAATTTTTAAAGCTATACTATTTTGCATGCTGTGAAGGCTTAAAAAAATAACACTATGACTGTATTATTTAATCCAATCCCCTGGCCCATGACCAATAAAAACAAAAATAGCTCATCAGACACATAAAAAGAAAGAATACCATAAAATAAAACTTTTGGGGGAAGACAGTTTAGCAAGAATTAGCAATACCGAATATGTTCAGGACTGGTCAAAAATTATGGCTAAGAGGGTTCAGTTGTCTTGGAAGGTCAACAAGACTTATCACAAACTGTCTGATTATATAGCACACTGCATCGATTTTAATTGGGGCGGGGGAAATGGCTGCAGAAACCGAGTGACCAAGCAATGATTTTATCCCGTTCAAAAGCCCTGAATAATTTGAATGTTTGCATACTCCTGTTTTGATATTGAGTGCCAACAATTGTTTGGTCTCCAAATTCCTTTCTTCATTGTCTGAGTTTATCTTTTTTTTCCCCCTCCCCAGATTGCTGCCTTATTCTGGGATGGAAGGGGAAAGAGTCAATTGTGTGGGATGATGAGCCAGTCATATTGAGATTCCCCATTGATTTCCTATTATGAAGTTCAGTAAGAAAAATGACATTATCTTGTTACAGAACCAAAGCTCTGATTTGTCGCATTCCATTCGTTTCCTGGCTGGAATAGGAATTGATTTTGTAGACTCTGGTACCGAATTACTCATTGGTGGGGTGAGAAGCGGCTGGGGAGGAAAGGAGATGGAGAGGGTCAGAGAGGCTAACTGACTTCGTTTCGGGGATAATGGAGACCTACAGTGACCCCTGGCAAAACATCAGCTCCAGGTGCTTAGCCATAAGTTCTCAGTGCTCTCTACTTGTAGTAGGGGCAAAACAAGATGAAGAATGAGAGAAGAGCAAAGAGGGTCATGATTGTAAGATCAGGTCTAGGCTACTTGGGAGGGAAGCGCTTGCTACATATTGCAGATTACATTTCAGAAGCATTGTTAAGGTTCAGACTCTAAGGAAAATGAGTTACATTAAATCAACAAAAGGATCTGTCTAATCCTATATTGCCCGCCCTGAATGTCTGTGGCTCTCCAGTAATGTTCAACATCAGTTTTCCCCCAAGCCAAGCAGAAAATATGTTAGGGACTGGATCTGAGATCGTGGAAATCCCAATTTTAAGGATCCTAGTTACAACAGTTCATTTAGTGACCATTCAAAGTTACAATGGCACTGAAAAAAATGACTTGTGGCCATTTTTCACACTTACTGTCGTTGCATCCTCATGGTCATGAGGGGCCAGGCAAGGAGAAGCACCCCTCGACGTAAGTGATGTCAAGTTGGCCACGCCCACCCAATCGCATGACTACCCAGCCACGTCTATCCCAGCTGGTCATTGGGACAGAGAACCAGTTGTTAAATTCTTTGGATCCCACCACTGACCCTATGAATACTATACAGTAAGATCGGCATTTCCAATTGGGTATCTTCCAATTATTCCTCGCCTTTGCAACGTTTATCCTCTAGCTTTATGCTTCTTTCATGATTTGTGGAATTATCATATGATGGGGAGTCTGAAATACAGCATCTCATAAGCAAGTGATATAATTGTCACTGACATGGCACTGAATTTACTAGGACATACATACGTGATAAGTATTCATGAGATACTTCACGTTATATACCTTCTATTCTCTTTGGTAGAACAAACTTCACGTTATATCTTCTATTCTCTTTGGTAGAACAAACTTCAAGATCACCCAGAATTCTTCTTCAAAATCAGAAGCCAACTATCCTAACTACAACTATGAGCAATTAATAAAAAGTCATCATTCACTCCATTTTGAATCCCATCACTCTTTTAAAACAATTGAAATACCAGCTATTCCTATAATGATGGGCCACTTTGTTTAGTGGTTTGATGATAGGCAGGTGGTTTAAACCAAGTCAGAGCATCTAGCTCCATAATGTCTAAAGTTGTGACTGTAGGACAAGGAGGAATAGGTCATGTGGATGCAGAAACTGCAATTTACACAATCCTCTGCCACACAAGCTGGGGCTGATATGGGTGGGTTCAAAGACTCTTTCTAGAAAAGAACAATAGCCTTAACACTTACATACCACTTCATAATGCTTTACGGCCTTCTCTAAATGGTTAACAGAGTCAGCCTATTGCCCCCAATAATCTGCGTCCTCATTTTACTAACCTTGGAAGGATGGAAGGCAGAGTCAACCTTCAGCCAATCAGGATCGAAGTCCAGACTGTGGGCAGAACTAGCTTGCTATTATTGCATTCTAACCACTGTATCACCATGGCTCTTCTCTTCAATTGCTTCTGAGACCCTTTGTGTGTATGCTTACCTATCACTCATTCAGATTATCATGCTTGGCAAGCAGGGCTGATTTCTCATTTCTGGTTTGGAAAACCATTCTGAGAAAATGTGAAGATGGATCAGAATCACTAGACTTCAGCAAACTCTTAGGAAAAAAAACCTGTGTGAATTGTCTTCTGTTAAAAGAAGGTACTTCAAGGTCACAGTTAACTTTTTCTAAATTTGTGTGTGTGTGTGTTGTATTTTCCAGATAGCAATATATATACTGTATACAGTAACTTAAGGACAGCCAGGAAAGTTTTCACAAAGCAGTTGCTCTCGGTGGGCACAGAGCCCTGTAGCTTGCTCCAAACCATTTACCCCTTGCAGACAAATCAGGCCTGCTAACCGTCGCTTATCTTAGTCCTCTCTGAATTTTCAAGTGAACAAACGGTAAAGTAAAGATACAAGGCAGGTAGCAGCCACACAAGATCTTAGCATGTTTCCTTCGCATTACATTTCACACAGAAGTGGCTGGACACTGATTTATTTGTGGCTAAATTATTCATAACTGTATGTTTTGATCTACTCAGCATAGCTAAGGGTAGAAGCTCTATGTATACATATGTGCATACAGCTATACCAGGGGTGGGATTCAAATTTTTTAATAACCGGTTCTGTGGGTATGGCTTAGTTGGTGGGTGTGGCTTGGTGATCATATGACTGGGTGGATGTGGCTTGGTGGTCATGTTATTGGCTGGGTGTGGCCAACTCAATATCACTCACATTGAGGCACGCATCTCCTTGCCTGGCCTCTCATGACTGTGGGGATGCTGCAACATCCGTAAGTGTGAAAAATGGTCATAAGTCACTTTTCTCAGTGCCATTGTAACTTTAAATGGTCACTCCACACAAGCAAAGTACTAGCAAAGGAAGGGGGGAAAAAAACTCCAGAGACGTTCCTGAGACAGGAAGTCTGGTCCTGCCAAGAATGTAATAAGGGTTAAGGGAGAGGCAGTTTCTGTAAGCAACACCAGAATGTTTCCTTCCTACCTTCCTTACAGGATTAGGCCAGTAATTTCTTCTAACAACCGGTTCTCCAAGCTGCTTAGAGTGTTAACAACCGGTTCTAGCAAATAGGTGCGAACTGGTAGAATCCCACCCCTGAGCTATGCATACAATGAGTCAAGGGCAGTGGTAGGATTCAAATTTTTTTACTACTGGTTCTCTGGGCGTGGCTTGGTGAGCATGGCAGGGGAAGGATACTGTAAAATCTCCATTCCCTCCCCACCCCTGCTTTCCAGCTCCGTTCTCCTGTGCAGGGCAACAAAGAGGACCCAGCCGATCAGCTGGGACTCAGGAGGCAGAGAATAGATGGGGGCAGGGCCAGTCAGTGGTGGTATTTGCCGGTTCTCCGAACTACTCAAAAATTCTACTACCGGTTCTCCAGAACTGGTCAGAATCTGCTGAATACCACCTCTGGTCAAGGGCCATCTAGAGAGCATTACATCCCCTAAGAACAAAATGGACACTCCTGCAATATATAAATAAGGGAAAAGAAAGACATGATAATGGTTTAAGGTTTACCCTTTATAAGGAATCTGGATCCCTTCAGCTAAGTCTATTCGAAAGATATATTTACTTCAAGAGTGATTAATATGGTCTTTTAGTTTAAAAAAAAAAAGCTAATTTCATGCACTGCTATAGAGCTTGACACACCCACATAGACCACTCCCTATACTTTTTGAAGTGAATACAATTTCTCAAGTCAGGTTTTGTTTGACTTTTACTTTGTCTCCAAATGTGTGGGAACGGGCTTCCTATTATTCCCAACCAGTATGCTTAATCAAAAAGGAGGGAGGTTGTAGCTCAAAATAGTACAGTATATAGATTGTTTTTCAGAGGCTTTCATTCCCTTCTAAAGAAGCAGTCCATTCCTGATGTTTTTTCTAGGTCCTCCTGCACAATCTGGATGATTAAGAATGGAAAGAAATAAATCTGAAGATTAAACGTGACTCAAAAGAAACAAGTCCAGGTAGCTCAAGCTAAATGGTATCAGATTGGTGCAAAAATAAAGTTAGCAAAAACAAACAAAAATGGGGTGAAGCGAATCTTTCCTAATAGCTATGGCAATCAATCATGCTCTGGGCATCACCAAATCTCATCTAACTATCTTTCAGAAATGTTTCTCGAAGGTAATTGGTTACACAGTCTTTTTAAAAATTGTGACAGTCAATGATTTATTGATTTGCATTTAGTCCCCACCCTTCCTCAAGACAGCTTATTTTTGACAGCTATAAGTTTTTTTTTTCTCTTGTATTTTATCCTCGCATACCTTGCAGTAAGTTTCATGGATGGGAGAGATTTTATCCAAGATATCTTCAATTGTAGACCATCCATTTCATCAAAGAGACCCTTATAATGTCCTAGGAAAAAAGAGGGTGAAATTTAGAATCTGCATCAAGAACAGAATTATCTGTTTTCTGATGTACTTCCAGCTCTTGAACCCTAAGATGACATTTCTCCCAGAACTGGTTCAAGAAGACTATCCCGTATTACACATGACCGATTATTTTAACTGTTTTTTAATTATCAAAATTATGTTGGTGGAGATTGATGTATATGGAACCCAAATATTGAATCTGGTTCTGAAAGGTCAGGATGGTCCAGGAATGAAAAAAGATATTGCAGGAGAAATGATTGCAGCTGTGATTCACAATCTTGTTATTTTTTTTCCAGCACCAAGGATAGCACCATATACAGTACTTGGCAACTGTTGCCTTCAAGGAGTTCCATTTACATGTTCATCTAGCCATGTAAAGTTGCATATAACCTTATATGCAACAACAGCTAGCAATCTGAAGCTAAAAGGAGTTTTAAAAGAATGCAGCATTTGTATGCCAGTGGCAAGATTCCAGTTTCAAAAATATGGCGCAAATTCTATCCACAAGCTCCCGTTGGAGTATAATACTACTCTATTCATAATATCATGCTCTCTCTGCAATAAATAATTCCCCCCTCCCAAAAAACCCCCCAATCCTCAAGACTTTCACATTTTTAGACAGTAGGCAACACTCAAAAAAAAATTCAAAAGATAGATCCAAGTCAATTCTAGAAAAGTCTACACATGCAGAATTCTTTTACCTGTATGAAAACAGTAACTTCTGCCAAGTGTAGTTATTTGCAAATTTATTTCATAAATTTACAGGACTACAAAAGTAATGCAATTTTGATCTAAGGTTCTGATCCTGTTTAAGTATGATCCCAGGAATTTACTATGAAGTTTCCTATATCTGAAGCATAAACAATGCTTGTTTCATGCAAGATATTACAATCTACTTAAGAAAAAAAAAAAAAAAGATTCTGTAACACAGAATGCTCCATAGAGGATGCTCCACATTTAAACTGAACATTTGATTTTAAAGCAATTTGAAAGGAAGTTTAAACTTTAAAGGAACCCTGATGGAATGTAGAATTCCAGAGGCCAGGGAGAGATAACCCAGTTATTAGGCAAGAACTTTAATTTCTTATGTTCCTCAACGGTTAGTTCACTCTCATTGCATACTGTCCATATATTTCCACATCCTTTCCCTTTATTACCTGGGACTTCCCAATCGGTTAAATGGTTCTTTAAGAGATAAGTTGCATGATCAACATCATAACAATTGGTATAACTAATCAGAAGAACATTGGAATTCTGAGAGGAAGAATTGGGCATGGACCAAAATAGTTTTTAAAAGGCATCTTTCTTATTGGGAATCATCACAAAAGGAAGTGAAAATAAAACTACTTTTCTATTGATGCTTTTATGCAAATTTCACAAAGTGACTACAGAAGTTGTGGGTGCTTCATCACTGGAGGCTTTCAAGAAGAGACTGGACAGCCACTTGTCATTAACGATACAGGTCTCCTGCTTGAGCAGGGGGTTGGACTAGATGACTTACAAGGTCCCTTCCAACTCTGTTATTCTGTATTTTCTCCTTGAACCCTGGGAGGGGGGGATCTTCCAATCTAGCTTCCTGTTGCTAAGCTGGATTTAACTTCTTGAGAACAGAAAATTATATAAGCTGAGTCTATATAATAAGGTTGGTTATACTGGCTGGACATACCATGTACACTAGTTATGATTATTTGGGAACATTTCTCATTATTTTTAATTTATCCCCTGAGCCTAGCAGGAACCGGAGCCCATGGCCCTTGCAACAAAAGAGAGGTGTGAATAATTAATTCTAATAGCACAGAGGTTTCTCTCTCCTTGGAAGCCACACTGTCCTTTGCAAAGCTAAGGAAACTATCACAATTGACTGTAAATAAAGAGGAGTGGGAGGGGATGGGAGGAGGAACTATGGGAAAGAATAAGAAGGAGGAAAGTTCATAAAGTTTTCCAGTGTGAGGTTCAGAAGTCCCTCCTTCCCCTGGTTTTTCTTCTCCTTTTGTTTCATGACATATAAAGACTGTCAAAATAAGTAATTAACAAGAGGGGGAAAGGAGAGATTTCATTGCATGCCTATAATTGGAAAAAAATAAACTCTTTTCTGTCACTGCCAGGTCCCAGGCATCAGGGTGACATGAAGTCCCGTGTTTGGCAATAAGCACTTTCAGAAAAGGCCTAATTGCTAATCCACATGAAGGTTGTCCGAAGGTTACTGTGGAATCCCTGCTCCAGAGGGCACTTTGTCAAGAAGAGGAATGAATTCTCTCTCATCCTCTCTGCTGTGCATTAATTTATATCTCGTGGTATCTTTTCAACCTGACAAGAAGCAAAAAGGGAGGTACCAAAAAAAAAAAAAACCCCACTACAAAGTGGACAACTGTAATGTTGGAACACAGCTTGCTTCATTGATTCATTCGGGGTGAGTGGGAATCCTACTATACGGATGGAAGGAAGATCCTGTATGAAAATTGGCTATTGATCCATTCAGACTGATATCATCTCCATCCCTTAGCAAGGTCAAGCACCATCTAAACTTGCAATGCATGTCCTGTCTGCGCAGAAACCCATGCCGACGCAATCCTATGTCACAAGTGTATTATCTTGTGATGTGCATTTATCGGCAAACAGGGCAGTGTGATGTGTTTGTGAATGACCACTAGGCGTGTACTCGCATACTTTTTAGGCTACAGAATCACTGATTCTCAGTGCCCTGGGATCAACGTTTCTGATAACTGCTATGGAGCATTGTGCCCAGGGGTGGGATTCAAATTTTTTAACAACCGGTTCTGTGAGCATACTAACATTAACCAGATTCCATTGCTCTCCATAAACCTGTCAAAAATTGCAGATATTTGAAGTCACCAGGAGAGAGGATTGATCTGTATGGGACTTCAAAGAAAAGAAAAACAGCAGTACAGACAACACAAATGAAGACTTCATTTCAATCTTGTCAAATTTCTGCCCAGAGTGCTGACGTTTCTTTGGTATCATAAAAATGAAATCAGCTCCATTGTAGCTTTATATTTCTGATAGGTAACTTAGGAGCAACCTCCACACAGCTACCAAATGCTGTGCCCAAGAATAAAGCATGCCAATACATCTACATCCTCATTCTGGAAACAACACTGCAACTAATATGTTGGGATAAGGATGATTTACTGGGATGTTCTTTCATAATAAAATTTATCCCAGCCTCCCTGTCTTATTCATACAAGTGCCGTGTTTGGAACATACACATATTAATTAGATACCATATTCTCTTAGAAGACTTTGTGTATTGTAGAAAAGGAAAATAGGTGGTTTAAAAATAAAAAAAAAACCAAAGCCAACAGCATTCTAAGCTTACATATCTTTTGTGCCGTTCTCTTTTGAAAGAGGCACTGTTGTGCAAAGCTCAGAAAAAAGAATGAGTAACAAATCCAAGAAAATCAAAGGCACGAAATAAGAGGAAAGAAAATCTTGTTTATGCCTGGCCATTTGCTATACGACTGCCTTGTAAGCTGATTATTATAGTGCATTTGAGCTAAATTTAGCTAATTTGTGCATATTGTAGTTGTCTGCATTACACAGTCAGTGCATTGTTTCCCTGGTATTGGAGGAAAACAAAGAATTAGCTAGCTTAGTCGTGGGGATTCCTGCTCAGTCTGACCTGAAACATAGCCAACTGTTTGTCCATATGCTTTGGAGTAGGACTAAGATCTGCAAATGTTTTAGAAGACCGTTCTTCAGAAATCCTTCCCAGTGGCCATGTTGGCTGGGCTGACCAGAACTGAAGTTTAATATTTTTGGCAGCTACTGTTGTGTATGCAATATAATTAATAAAGTGTGAGCTTGGAGTAAGTGCAGGGTTCTGGCCCTGCACTTCTGATTGGCTGTTAAGTGGCCGGACCAGATTGGCCCGTTCCGGGGAATCCCTTTGGCCCTTAACAGAGAGTTCTTGTTGGTTATAAAAGCTAGCGTTCCTAGCTTGTTATTGGTTAAACGTTACAAGGTTAGCCTATATAAGGCGGATTTTACTGATATTAAATGAGCAAGTCACGATGTAAATAAAAAGCTGAAGTTCACCGTTCAGAAACTTGTCTCCATTCTTTCTCGCCCATGCTCAAAACTTAACACTGGCGACGAGGATGGGATGTGGAGACATCTGAACCAACGAAACTTCGAAGAACACTGAGCACATGACAGACGACGCCAACAACGGAACCATGTCCGGTGGCATCGTACCACCCGCTCCGTTCGATCCAACACAAGAAGACTGGGAGTCTTACATGGATCGTTTCCAAATGTTCCTAGAGACGAACAATTTAAAGGACGCCACAGCCGGGAAGAAATGGGCGGTGTTCCTAACGCATTGCGGTCCAACCGTATTTAAGATGGCTAAAGCACTAGCCAAACCCCGAGAAGTGAAGGCCATGGATTGGGACGACCTCGAACCTATCCTGCGAGACCACTACACCCCAACCATGCCTACACTCATGAGACGCCACGAGTTTTATCAAAGAAGCCAGCGAAAGGGAGAAAGCGTGGCCGACTTCATAGCAGACCTCCGAAATTTGGGAGGCCTCTGCGGATTCACCGATCTAGAAGAAGCACTAAGAGATCACATAGTTCTGGGATTAGATGCACCAGGCGTCCAAAGCAAGCTGATGGCGAATGGCAACATCAGCCTTGCCGACGCCATTGCCGATGCTACCGCAGCAGAAGCAACCAAGAAGTCGGCTGCACAACTACGCCGAAACTGCGTTCCGGTACCTCCACCGACAAGCGACACTTTATCCAAGTCGGAAGGACAGCTGGCGACAACGCACCACGAAGACCTCTCTTCGTCGTCAGACAGCAATGAAGAGGGGGTCCATCGACTGCGGTCCGACCGGGACCCTCAGCCGAAGCCCTTACGCCCTTGCGCTGGCTGTGGAGCCAACCATGCCAGATCTGAATGCAAATTCCGCGACGCACTCTGCCATGAGTGCGGGAAACGAGGCCACATCGGACGGGTCTGCCGCAGCTCGCCAAGACCCAGCCAGGCCTCAAAAGAGGCTAACTATCGCCAATCGATAGGAAACCGTCCTGTAAGGCGAGAGCCAGTAAACCACTCCTACAGAAATCGAGCTTTGCAAAGAGAAGAGGCTCACCATACTATCACTATCGGTCACTCCTCAGCCTTGGACACAAAGAAAATCCGAGTCACGGTAGCCATCGAGAACCAGCCTTGCCACATGGAGGTCGACTCGGGATCGTCTCTCTCGATGGTGTCTTGGAAGACACTCAAGCAACTCTTCCTCACAATTCAATGCCAAGATCTCCGTTTCCAATGCCTCATCCTCAAGGACTACCAGGGGAATCAAATCCCCGTCGTCGGGTCCTGCCGAGTCTGAGTCTCCTTCAAGAAGCACACAGCATACTTACCTTTAACGGTCATCGATAGAGATAGGCCTAGCCTACTGGGCCTCCAATGGTTCACACCACTCGGCATTGAAGTAGCCGGCGTAAACCGAGTCGGTGGCTATGACTGGGAGGAAGACCTTATCTCTGAGTTCAGGGACGTCTTCGCGGACAGCTTAGGCGAGTACAAGGGGACCCCGATCTCATTTAGTCTAGAGCCAAAAATAGCTCCCATTCGCCTAAAGCCCCGTCGAGTTCCGTTTGCCTTAAAATCGAAAATCGACGAACAACTCGACAAACTGATAGCTCAGGGGGTGTTGGAGCCCATCGATCACTCCCCATGGGAAACCCCTATTGTAACACCCATTAAGCCAGATGGGTCAATCCGAATTTGTGGGGACTACCGGGCCACTTTGAACCACGCCCTGCAGCAGAATTCATATCCAGTTCCGGTGGTGCAGCACCTCCTCCATTCCCTGGGGGGCGGGAAAGTTTTCACTAAATTGGATTTAGCTCAGGCATATCAGCAATTACAAGTAGATGAAAAAACGGCACAGGCCCAAACTATTGTGATGCACCGAGGTGCCTTTAAATGTACCCGGTTGCAATTTGGAGTAAGTGTAGCCCTGGGGATTTTTCAGAGCCTTATGGAAAGGTTATTGCAAGGGATTAAGGGCGTGGTCCCCTATTTTGATGATGTATTAAGTGCGGCCCCTACAAAAAAAATCTTACAGGACCGGTTAAAATTAGTCCTAAAAAAATTCCAAGAGGCCGGTCTTAAGGTTAACAAAAACAAATGTAAATTGTGTACTGACAGTGTTGAGTTTTTAGGGTACCTGATTGATAGCCAGGGCATTCACCCTACCGAAAGTAAATTAAAAGCGATCAAAAATGCTCACATGCCAAGAAACAAGGCCGATCTCTAGGCATTCCTAGGCCTCATCAATTTTTATAATGTATTTTTACCGCACAAAGCAACTGTCGCTGAACCGTTACACCGATTGTTAGATAAAAAAGCAATTTGTTTATGGGGTTACCGTGAAGAACAGGCGTTCCGAAATGTTAAAAAACTGCTCACTTCTGTACTCATGCAGTATAACGAGACTTTGCCGTTAGTTATAACCTGTGATGCATCGCCTTTTGGGGTGGGCGCCATTTTGAGCCACGTACTGCCTAATGGGAACGAAGCCCCTGTTGCATATTTTTCAAAGACTCTGTCAAAAACGGAGCGGAACTATGGACAAATTGATAAAGAAGCCCTCGCAATTGTCTCAGCTGTGAAAAGATTTCATGCTGCAGTGTATTTATTTATATACTATAGCTGTATTTCTTTGCATCTGAGTCTCTCTTTCAAGCCCTCAAGATAATACATCTTTAAAAAGAAATGGTGGATTTGGGAAGGTGTTATATAACTCAATCCCTAAATCATGGCAATATGACACTTTTCTGACACTGGGGGTCACACACACTGTTATGTCCTGAAGTGGAATACTCGAAATCCCCGAGCCTTGAATGGCTAAGGCGCGGGGATTTCTGATTGGCCAGGCGAGCTGCGCTGATTGGCCCGATTGAAGTCTCCCGCGATTGGTGCAAACCAAGAGCGGGAGACTTGAATCGCTGCCATTGGCCGCGGCCGCCGCTGCGAAAGGTATAAAAGCCGCGGGCTTTTTGCCTTTCGCTGGTTCGGTTCTCCCATTGTTAATAAAGAGCTTTGAATGAAAGTCACCGACTCTGAGCGTCTTTTGCGGACACGACACTGGCGACGAAGGTGGGATCTCGCCCCTGAACCGAACCCCGTGTCCACCCAAGAACCAGCTCCAGCGCAGAGATGGCGAAGATAGCACCGCCCGCCCCCTTCAACCCCGCCGCCGAGGATTGGGAATCGTACTCGGATCGGTTCCGGATGTACCTGGAATGCGCCGGAATGAAGGACGCCCCGGGCCCGCTAAAACGCGCCGTCTTCCTTACGCACTGCGGACCAGAGGTCTTCCAGATGGCCAAAGCATTGGCCAAACCGGCAGACGCAACCGCCATGGACTGGGACATCCTCGAACCTATACTGCGGCGCCATTACGCCCCCGAAGTCCCCATCCTGATACGGCGCAACGAGTTCTACCGCCGAAACCAGAAACCAGACGAAAAATTGAGCGACTTCGTCGCAGAGCTACGGCACTTAGGAGGACTCTGCGAGTTCGAAGGTCTGAACAGTCTCATAAGAGACCGCTTCGTACTCGGCTTATGGGATCCTACACTCCAGAGCCGACTTATGGCCAAGGGCGACATCAGCCTCGCCGATGCCCTTACCGCAGCCGCAGCTGCTGAAGCAACCCGCATGTCGGCAGACAGCATGCGAAGATCTGACGCGAAGGGCGGAAACAACAACCCGGCAAGGTCGGCCGACACAAGAAACGAAGCAACCGCACACTACGGTGAATACCAATCAACCTCCAGCACGTCGGAAGACGAGGAGGACATACATCGCATGCAGACGGGACGCGGCGACCAACGAAGTCGAAAAGGTCGTAGGTCGAGGACCAACTGCGCCGGGTGCGGCGGCGATCACCCCAGGTCAGAATGCCGATTTTTTGACTCTATCTGTAAGCATTGTGAACGACGGGGTCACATCGCCCGAGTTTGCCGCCAAAAGAAGACCCGCAGCCCGCCCAAATGGGAACAGCACGACAGACGGAGAGAAAGCTCCCCGCCCAGAACCAGAGAGCGCCAGCCAGACGGTCGGTGGGACCGCACTCAACGATCTCAAAGAAGCGGCGACGGTCGGCGAAAAGAAGAAACCCACCAGACGGTGACCATCGGCCACGCCATCTCCAACGGCGCCAGAAAGGTACACGTAGAAGTCCATATCGAAGGCCAGCCATGCAAAATGGAAGTGGACTCCGGGTCCTACCTTTCCATGATTGCATGGCGCGAAATCAAAAGACTGGTGCCTACACTACAAAAAAGAAACGTGCATGCCCAAAAGATCATCATTAAAGACTACCAAGGGAATCGCGTCCCGGTAGTGGGCACCCGGTAGTGGGCACCAAGAACTTCAATATAACTTACAAAGGCCACACAGAACAACTGCCACTCACAATCGTCGATCGCGACCGCCCAAGCCTACTGGGTTTACAATGGTTCGCCCCGCTTAACATCGCGCTGACAGGTGTCAACCACGTCACCATCGAAGCTTGGGAACAGCGGCTAACCCAGGAGTTCCAGGAGGTCTTCGATGGAGGATTGGGCAAGTACCAGGGGCCCCTTATCTCGTTTGACCTAGACCCAGGGGTTCCCCCTAAGCGGCTTAAACCTAGAAGGGTACCATTCGCCTTAAAGCCTAAAATTGACGAGCAGATCGACAAGCTCGTCAAACAAGGGGTATTGCAACCGATAGACCATGCCAGATGGGAAACCCCTATAGTGACCCCAGTAAAGCCAGACGGGTCCGTGAGAATCTGCGGGGACTATAAGGCCACCCTAAATGGCGCGTTGCAACAAAGCGCCTACCCAGTCCCAATAGTGCAACATTTACTGCACTCACTGGGAGGGGGCAAAGTCTTTGCCAAGCTCGACCTCGCCCAGGCATATCAGCAGCTACCTGTAGACGAGAAAACGGCGGAAGCCCAAACAATCGTGACCCATTGGGGGGCTTTCAAGTGTAACCGGCTCCAATTTGGAGTCAGCGTGGCACCAGGCATCTTTCAGAGCCTGATGGAACGTTTGCTACAGGGCATCAAGGGGGTAGTGCCCTATTTCGATGACGTATTAGTGGCGGCGCCAAACGAAGCCGAATTAGAAAACCGACTCAGACAAGTCTTAACAAAATTTAAAGAAACAGGACTTAAAGTCAAACGAGAAAAATGCCAACTATGTACAAAGCAAGTAGAGTTTTTGGGCTATCTCCTAGACCGGCATGGCATTCACCCTACGACTAAAAAAGTGAAAGCCATCAAGGAAGCCCCCACCCCAAAGTCCAAAACGGAACTACAAGCGTTCCTAGGCTTACTAAATTTTTATAATGTTTTCCTACCTCAAAAGGCAACGGCGGCGGAACCTTTACATAGACTCCTAGACAAGAAGGCAGCCTGGACTTGGGGGAGACGAGAGCAAGCCGCCTTTCAAAAAACCAAAGACCTCCTCACCTCCGACGCCGTCCTGATGCAATTCAGCGAAACCTTGCCCTTAGCTGTCACTTGCGACGCATCACCCTTCGGCGTCGGCGCTGTCCTCAGCCAC
The DNA here is from genome assembly GCA_033807585.1 of Hydrophis major. NCBI lineage: Eukaryota > Metazoa > Chordata > Lepidosauria > Squamata > Elapidae > Hydrophis > Hydrophis major. Next base: position 219,556,909 of record CM066329.1, read on the forward strand.
ACCCTCCCAGACCAGAGAGAAGCACCCATCGCTTTTTTCTCCAGGACTCTGACTAAACCGGAATGGAACTATAGCCAGCTGGACAAAGAAGCTTTGGCTATAGTTGCCGCCGTTAAACGTTTTCACGAATACCTGTATGGCCGCCCGTTCACCATCGTGACGGATCATAAGCCATTGCTGGGCATCCTCGCTGGAAACCGAGCCACGCCAAACATCTTGTCACCCCAGATGACAAGATGGTCCGAATTCCTGGCAGCCTACAGTTACGAACTGCTACACAAGCCAGGTAAGAAAATTTCGCACGCGGACGCTTTAAGCCGCTCGCCTTTACCTGACTCTGAACCTGACCCAGCACCAACAACAAACACCCTAAGTATCGAGAGTTTACCTATTACCGCATCAGACATTGCCAGAGAAACCGTTAAGGACAGGCGTCTGGTGCGAATCTTACACTGGTTAGAAAAAGGCTGGCCGGAGAAAGACAGTGACGAGACTTTTAAAACATTCCGTCAGCGCCAGACTGAACTTTCACTACTAAGAGGGTGTATTCTGTGGGGTGACCGGGTGGTAATTCCGGACAGATTGCAAGAGAGGGTATTAGAGATGCTACATGAGGATCATCCTGGCATCGTCAGGACTAAAGCCCTGGCCAGGAGTTACGCTTGGTGGCCGGGGATGGACAAGCAAATTGAAGCATGGGTCGCCAAATGCCACCGATGCCAGGAGACCAGATCCAGCCCACCCGCAGCACCTATCCGGGACTGGGAAACACCACGGGGGCCCTGGTCCAGAATCCATCTAGACTTTGCTGGCCCCACAAATGGGCATACTTTTCTAATCACAGTTGACGCGTATTCCAATTGGTTGGAAGTAAGCGACATGAAATCCACTACCACAGAGGCCGTCGTTAAAGAACTGTGTAAACTGTTTTCCACACACGGCCTCCCAGACGTCGTCGTCTCAGACAACGGGCCCCAGTTCACTTCCATCGATTTTGAACGGTTCCTGGCAGAGAGGGGTATCCGCCACGCATTAACAGCACCGGCGCATCCGGCGGCGAACGGTAGGGCGGAACGGATGGTCCAGTTTACGAAAAAGACCCTCCGGAAAATGGACCACGGGGAGATCAGCGACAAAATCAACCGACTGCTCTTCATACAGCACATCACTCCCAATACCACAACTAACAAGAGCCCTGCAGAGCTTCTAATGGGCAGAAAGCTGAGGTCCCCACTCGACAGATTGCACCCAACCTATAACCCGGAGCGGCCCCCAGACTCCAGCTCCAGGTACCGGACATTTGACCCAGGTGACTTAGTCTATGCAAAGAACATGACGGGGGACCCCCTATGGATCCCAGCCGTCATAACTCAAGTCACTGGTCCACGGTCGTACCGGCTCCAAACCATCGATGGGCGAGCCTGGAAACGACATATCGACCAGCTCAGGTCACGAACAGCGACTGACCTCAACCCCCAAGACACGAACCAAGGGGGGAGGGAATACCCGGAGAGACAATCGCAGGAAAAAATAAACCAAAAATACTCACCGGAACACAGCCATCGCGAGTCCCCTCCGGAGAAGAACCACCTGGCCAGCTCTACCGACTCGGAGAAGCCAAGCGGGAGCGGCGAAATCCGTAGCTCAACCGACCCGGTAGGCCCAGGCGGGAGCCACGGCGAAAGAACCGGCCCGATCATCCAGCCGGTTCGCACAGAGGCAGGAGCAGCCAAAAAGATGACCGCTCCGGCCGAGTTACAGCATGCAAGTGAGTTGCGCAGGTCAACTAGGACTCGACAGAGCCCCGCCTACCTGCGTGACTACACCACGTGATGGACCATACCAAGAGGGGAGGGGTGTTATGTCCTGAAGTGGAATACTCGAAATCCCCAAGCCTTGATTGGCTAAGGCGCGGGGATTTCTGATTGGCCAGGCGAGCTGCGCTGATTGGCCCGATTGAAGTCTCCCGCGATTGGTGCAAACCAAGAGCGGGAGACTTGAATCGCTGCCATTGGCCGCGGCCGCCGCTGCGAAAGGTATAAAAGCCGCGGGCTTTTTGCCTTTCACTGGTTCGGTTCTCCCATTGTTAATAAAGAGCTTTGAATGAAAGTCACCGACTCTGAGCGTCTTTTGCGGACACGACACACACCATGACTTGAAGTAGAATGTAGTTCCATTAAAGATGAGATCAAGCAAAGCTAAATTTGACCTCCCCCCCCCCTTTTTATTAACGGTTGTTCTTCTTAGCATTTGTCCCATTTTGTTACAGGGTCCACACATCTTGTACTACTCTCACTTTGCTGCTGCCAAAAAAAAAAATGGAAAAGGTTTTGTTTTTCAGCTGGCTTTTTGCAGACCTTAATGCTATTAGACTTTGAGAACTCAAAGTAAACCTATCCAGTCAGCTTCATTGCTCCAGTCAATATCCAGTCAGCTTCATTGCTCCAGTCAATAGTCAGCTTCATTGGTTAAGGGAGGAGGACTATAATCTATTCTCTTAAGGTTTAAAATTCTACATGATTCAAAAGAAAGAGATGGCCTCACATTCCCTAACTTTAAATTGTATTACTATGCAGCCTACCATGGATAACAGAATGGATAAAATCCCCAAATGATAAAATATCAGTCATAGAAGCAGCTGGCTTAGCCAACAGATGATATTCAGCAGATTCTGACCAGTTCTGGAGAATCAGTAGCGGAAATTTTGAGTAGTTCAGAGACCGGCAAATCCCACCTCTGACTGGAGATTTTACAGTATCTTTCCCTTGCCACGCCCACCAAGCCACACCCACAGAACTGGTAGTAAAAAAATTTTGAACCTCACCACTGATATAGACTTTAGAGATACTCATGGAATACAATCAGGAAACAAGAGAACTATTACAAGAAATACTATTACAAGAAATATTTAATTACCACATATGTCAGTATAATGCCTTTAAGGCTCAGAAATAGGCAGACACAGTAATAACTGCTTAAAGAAAGTAGGGATGTACCATGGCTAATAATTTATCATTTTAGTTACCATCAATTTACCCAACTCTTTACAAAATGCTGAAAGACTTAAAAATGGTCTTAAGAAAAAAGGACTTTGAGAAAATTCATGCAGCCTGAAACACTTAAACAGAATGAAGCTCACTGATTAGGATGTACATAAAACATAAAGTTTTATTGAAGTATGACATGGAGACGGAAGAAATAAAAAGCTGCATGATAAAGGGGATGTAAAACCTCAAAGAAATAATCACTGAACAACTATGGAAGAGCTATGGGGGTGGGGCGAAATCAGTAAAATGTATTCCAAATGATAGTTTTATAGATAACTTCATTATAGATTATAAAACTTTATGATTTATTTATCTATTATTTATTTATTTAGTTCATTATAAAACTTATAGATAAGTTTTATATAACTTCATCCAGGGGTGGGATTCAAATTTTTTAACAACCGGTTCTGTGGACGTGGCTTAGTTGGTGGGCATGGCTTGGTGGTCATGTGACTGGGTGGGTGTGGCCAACTCAACATCATTCACATCGAGGCACGCATCTCCTTGCCTGGCCTCTCATGACTGTGGGGATGCTGCAACAGTCGTGAAAAATGATCATGTCACTTTTTGCAGTGGCATTGTAACTTTAAATGATCACTCCACACAAGCAAAGTACCAGCAAAGGAGGGGAAAAAAACTCCAGAGAAGTTCCTGAGACAGGAAGTCTAGTCCTGCCAAGAATGTAATAAGGGTTAACGGAGAGGCAGTTTCTGTAAGCAACACCAGAATGTTTCCTGCCTTCCTTACAAGATTAGGCCAGTAATTTCTTCCAACAACCAGTTATCCAAACTCTAGCGAATAGGTGTGAACTGGTAGAATCTCATCCCTGACTTCATCCATAAATAGACAAACTGTGTAATAACAATCATTAGAAATGTCATAAAAAAGAAGGAACATGTATGGCGATTGTAAAAAAAAATATTAGAAAGACTGAAATATTCTGAATATCTAAAAATAAAATTTGAATTAAAGCCACAATATTTTTGTAAAGTATAATCCCAGGAAACATAAATGAAAAATATCACAATTTACTATGATATATATTGATAGTTGCAAGGACAAATCTGGCATAACTTTGGAAAAGAAGAGCTTGCTAACAATATCATATTATGAGACCCAAACTGGAAAATACACAATAATAGTAAAATTGTCAGTACATATCCATAATATAAGCTTCATCAAATTTAAGCAAAAATGACTCCATGTATACTACTCATTACACAGTAATTTTATGAAGAAAATTATGAGACCAATCAAAAACAATAAACAAAAATATTTAAATAAATGCTAGGAACACAGTATAAATATATAGGTTGTGTTTAGTAGTTGAGGAAGTAAACGGAAGGGAAGGAGAAAATCTGTTATTAGAAATGTTTCCCGTAATATTTTTATTTATGCTTAGTAGTTGTTGGATAGTAAAAGTGGTGTTATTCAGCTCTTATTATCCATTGTAGACCATTTTTTCCCTTTGCATTTCCTTATTCTTATAATAAAAACTATAAAAACTATATAAAATTTTTTTTTCTTTTTTTAAAAAAAGAACATGGATTTTCCTGCTCCTAGTAAATACTTTAACTTTTACACCATCAGGGCTCCCATTTAATTGCAGATCTTTATTTATATTGAACAAGATCATTTCCAATGTGCCTAATAAGTTGCCACTTCAGTCATGTACAAAAAAATATACACAGAATTTATCTAACATTTTTGGACTGACACAATGATGGCTGTACTTAGAACTGCACGTGAGCCTTAGTGTTTGCTCTTTTGAAATATGTGCAAGTTTTGTTCTGTGGCTGTTTCAAGGAGGAGGAGGAGGAGAAGGAGGAGTATCTGGCAAAATATTCCAGGAAGCATACAGAATTAAAACATCATTAAAAATACAAATACATGACCACAGGAGCTTCCTGTTTTAACCCTGATCCTCTGTGGATAGATAATTGTGAATGGAATTGAATTATCATTTTTGGTTGATTGCTTTTGAAAATCACTTCAGATGAGGCTGGTGTATTTAGTGCACTTTAAAGACACCAAGCATACAGACAATATCAATCTTGCATATAGAATATAGAATTAGCCTATTCATTCATTCATTCCACTCAGTCGTGGAGGTGATTATAAACACTTTATAGATTACAATTACAAACCAGATGATGACGATCATGATAAACAAACTATAAACAATAATAATATAATAAAATAATAGGGAATTATAACACCTTGGGGAAAAATAACAAAGCAAACTTCCGGTTTGGGTCTCTTCAGCAACAGACCGAAATCTGTGATCGTGTGCGGTTTTGATCTGTGCTCACCTCTGGAGCGCCCCAATCCTTTGGATTCAGGGCTGAAGCCACCCCGTAGAGGTGGTGAAGAAGAGGGAGATTGCTAGCCAAGTGGAGGGGAGCTGCATCTGTCCTCCTTGGCTGGTCTAAACTCTCTTCCCTGAAGGTGGTTGCAGCGGTGGTAGAAATGGCCACCTCAAAGAAGAACCCGACTGGATAAGATTATGCAGGAGGAAGACAAAGAGGAAAGCAGGACAGTCCAGGCTAAACAACAGAGAACATCTAAGCAAGGTACCCTGAATCTAAAAGTACCTAGAGGGATACTTCTGAAAGAAGATCTTTAAGCGGTGAAGGAGAGAGAAAAGGAGGTTAAAAACCCTTTTTTTGCCTTTATATTGACAATTACAAATGGTATGGAAAGAAATTTATACTAATCTATTTGACACAAATATGCAACCTTAAGCTGAAATCTAAATGTCAAAAGGAGAATAAAGAATTTTTCCTGGTCATTTTAAAGCCCTAAAAAGGAGAAGAGTGGAGGCAAAAGGGTGGGATTTGGAATAATGGAAAAATGGAGTGCCACCTGGAAAAATAAAGACGATTAACAGTGAAACTTTGAAAAGACTCCCGAGGATACATTGTAACTGAAATCTTATTAAAAGATACCGTAACCCACGGAAAGAAAAATAAAGGAAAGAAACAAGAAGGAACAGTCTGGGATCATTTGGTGATTTTTTAAAAAAAGTTTTTGGCATTGGTTTTTTCTTTTTCTTTTTCTGTTTTTACTTAAAGTCAATCAGGTGGTTGTTCAAAAGTGTTTAAAATGGCATCACTCCTGGAGGAAATGAAGATGAGTCTTAAAAAACAGAAAGAAGATGCAGAAAGGGGAGGAAGATCCTTTGGCTACGTATTTGAATTTTTTGAAATGGAGATCCTGAACTATGAAAAGCAAAAGGAAAAGCTTCAAGAGCAAGAAGAAGAGCAAGACAAAGAAGAAGCCATTTTCAATGATCAAATAATGAAAAGTGTGGTAATAAAAGGAAACAGGGGGAAAGTAGTTAAAAGTTTGAGATCAAAGGGAACAGCCAAAAAGAAAAATAGTCTGAAAAAGAAGTATAACAGCAAGGAGAAGCAGAAAAGAAAACTACAGAGGGGAAAATTAGAGAGAGAAGGGTGTTAGGGATAACATTGTTTACCCTAACTGGTTTAGGTAAAATAATAAATATGTAATCATAGTTTGTAAGTTAAAGTGTCTGCAACTTTAAATATAGGAATGTAATTAAGGGAGTGGTTGTGAAAACACTTTAAAAGAGGCAAGACTGCAGCTTGCTCTCTCTCTGGCTTTGATGATCCCTAATTACTGCAAGGACTCAAGTCTGCATTGCTCGAACGGGAGAGAAACAAAGGACTGATTTGTAAGTGAACTGACATAGGATATTCTACATGGACTTTGCTAACTGAATATCCTTGAATGGACTGACTAAATGATACATGACTATTGGACTGTTATTTTGACTATGCTATGAACTCATAATGGAATAAACTATATTTTTGATAGCACAAGCGTATCTGTTATTTTTACTGTATGTTAATAAACATACAAGCTTAGCTCACTCATTTATCTGTATGCCTATCTGAGTAATGCTGCACATTCTGTTTAGCTTGTCTCCTTAACACTGGTTATGGGCCCAGACATAACACTGGTTATGGGCCCAGAGGCTGCAAAGTCAGTTTAACTAGGATAAAACAGATTTATGTAAAAGTGAGAGTTTGTGTTGTTATACATTACAGTAAACAGACAGCTGTGTTTTATTAATTATAGTTTTATATCCATATAAGAAAACATGGCACAAGTCAATCTACAAAGTTTGTCCCTTATATCCAAGCTGGATGGAACAAACTATGTATCTTGGTCTATGAAATGTAGTCTGCTTCTACGAAGAGAAGGTCTGTGGAACATAATTGAAAATCCACCAAACGTAGAAGAATGGGATCCAGAGGATGATGAAGATAGACTAAAAATAGAAGAATTTATGCATAAAAATGAACAAGCTATTTGCATAATTGGTTTAACCTTAACTGACCTACAACTTGTTCATATCCATGGAGAACAAATGGCTGTTGGATGTTGGCAGAAGCTGAAGAGGATTTATGTCCGAGATAACGTTGGTGCTCACATAAATCTAACAAGGAAGCTTTTCAGAACGCATCTCCAGATGAATGGTGATATGCTTAGTCATTTGAAAACTATGCAAAGCATTTTTCAAGAACTGCACAAGAAAGAACTTATTTTCTCTGAACTACACCAAGTCTACATAATTCTATCTTCCCTTAATGAAAGTTATGACAACTATGTAACTTCCCTTGAAATATTGCCAAAGGAAAGTTTAACTTTAACTGATATAACTGGCAGATTGATTGAAGAGGCCAGAAGAAGGCTTGAAAGAGATGAATTAAGGAGGGAACAACCTCAAAAAGAAGATAATGTATCTCCTACTGCATACGCAATTAAAAAGTGCTTTAATTGTGGAGGAAGAGGACATTTGGCAAGATTTTGTAAAAAAGCAAGAGCCAGAACGCTGGCCAGAATACTAAAAGTCATCAAAAGATAAATAAAAATTTAGAGTTAGCCATGTATCCTAACGGAGCTGTAAAAAATAATTTATGGGTGGTTGACAGTGGAGCATCCCACTGTATAACAAATGATAACAGAAATTTTATAAAAATGTCCAAGAGTACACAGCAGATATCGTTAGCCAATGGCTGGAAACTGAAAGCTAAAGGTCAAGGTATAGCATATTGTTCTTTTATAAAAGAGAATGTAAAAATGTTATATGTACCACAACTTAAGTTTAATTTAATTTCAGTTAGAATTTTGGTTAAACTAGGATATGTAGTTACCTTTAAAGGAGATAACTGCATAATTGAGAAAGAAGATAAGAAAATTACTGCATCTTTAAGAGGTGAATTATATGTGTTAAATGATGATGGTTTAGAAGTGGCTAACATGGTTTATGAAAATAAGAAACCCCATGATGAATGTATTCACTTGTTACATTGAAGGCTAGGGCATTTAAATTTTAAAATGCTTAAGAAAACTGTTGAATTATCTAAGGGAATAAGTTTGAAACCTTGTAATAAGTATTTGCAATGTAATGCCTGTAATCAAAGTAAGAGCAGGGTCACACCAGCTAATAGAGTTGATGGATTTACTACCAAAGAACCTTTAGAAGTAGTATTTGCTGATTTAATAGGTCCAAAAAAACCAAGTGTAGGAGGAGCTCGATACATATTAAGTATAATGGACCACTATTCTAGATATGGGTTTTGCTATTTAATGAAGAGCAAAACTGAAACGGATCTAAATCTCTTTAATTGGATAAAATTTGCTGAAAGGAAAACTAAAAAGAAATTAGTAACTCTTAGAACAGATAATGGTACGGAATTTACAAATAATAAATTCCAGAACAGACTAAGAATGTTAGATATTCAACATAAAAAGTCTGCACCATATAGGCCACCACATAATGCCTTTATAGAGAGACGAGCCCAAACACTACAATCAATGGCACGAACTATGATGTCTGATTCAGGATTACCTGACAATTTGTGGGGAGAAGCAATAATGTGTGGTAATCATATATTAAATAATGTTGTTAATTCAACAATAGGTGAATTACCATTCACATTGTGGCATGGTCCAAAACCTGATTTAAGTTACATGCACACATTTGGAGCACCAGCATGGGTGCATATCCCTTCACAACTTAGACACAAAGAACAGCATAGAGCTAAAAGATTATTTTTTGTAGGATATAAATCTAATCATAGATCCTATAGATTCTGGGAACCAGGTACATCTAGAGTTTACACCAGTGCTAGTGCAAAATTCCTAGAACATGTAGGATGGAATAGATTAGAGCAAGATTTAAATAATGAAGTAATTATTGAACCCTACAAAAGGCAGAAAGAACAGACTAGTTATAAGAAGAGTCCAATTAAAGAAGAAGTCCACGAAGAGCAAATAGGACCAGAACAAGAGGAAAAGTTGATCAGGAAGAGTTAGATAATCAAGAAGAGTTAATAAATGAAAGTCCACCTGTAAGTCCTGTAATACCTAGACGTACTACACGTGTAACTAGACCACCTGATAGGTATCAAGCAAGTATAGTTTGCCAAGTAACTAAAGTTCCAACTAGTGTAGATGAACTTAAGATGTATCCTGCTAAGGATCAGGAGAATTGGCAAAAGGCAATGGAAAAAGAACTAAATTCATTAAAGGTAATGAAAGTATATGAAGATGCTAAATTACCTCCAGGAGAAAAATCCATTGGGTGCAAATGAATATTTAAAGTAAAAACTGGAAATGATGGGACTGTTACCCATAAAGCTAGGTTAGTAGCTCAAGGATTTAATCAAACTGCATCTGATTATGATGAAGTTTTTGCACCAAGCCTTAAAGCAACATCTTTAAGAGCAGCTTTAGTGTGGGCAGCTAAGAAAAACTATGTCATTAACCATTTAGATGTAGAAACTGCTTATTTGCATGCACCATTGCAGCACACTATATATTTAAGAAAACCAGTAGGTATAAAAGACAATAAAGTAAATAGTAATGATTGTTGGAAACTCAAAAAGAGTCTTTACGGGTTGAAACAATCTGATTTTGAGTGGAACCAATATATTGTGAAAGAGTTAAACAATATAGGTTTTAAATCTGGTTTAGCAGATCCATGTGTGTTTAAAAGAGAAAATAATGGAACTGTGTCATTATTGTTATTATTTACAGATGATATTGCTTTGATAACTAAGACTAATAATGAAGCTAATGAAATTATATCATTATTAGCCAAAAAGATAAAATTAAAGCATTTAGGTGAAATTAAAAAGTATCTAGGATTGACAATTAACAAAACAAATAATGGTTTTAAGATATCTCAATAATTAATTAATTAATGCCAATTAATTAAAATGTTTAAAATGGAACTTTGTAAACCAGCAAAGACTCCAATGAGTCAGGAAGTTTGCCAAACTGATGATCAAAGTCCCAAATTTGATAAGTCAATATATCAATCTTTGATTGGTAGCTTATCATATATAAGCAATTGGTCTAGGCCTGATATAGCTTATAGTGTTAATCAGCTGGCACGTTTTAATTCGGATCCACAACAATGTCATTGGCAATCATTAAAGAGAATTTTAAGATATCTTGAAGGAACAATGAACCATGCATTGTATATAGAACCAAAGGGTGATTTGAGTCTTAGTGCCTATGCAGATGCAAGTTTTGCAACTGACATAAACACTAGAAAATCAACATCTGGGATGGCTATATTATTTGGTAATACACTAATAGGGTGGAGGTCAATCAGACAACAGCATATCAGCTTGTCCACGATGGAAGCAGAATTTTCATGTCTGTCATTACTATGCACTGACTTAATTTTGTACAAACAGTTATTATTAGACATGGGTATAACTGTTAAAGATCTCATTATTGTGTACGAGGACAACCAGGCAGCTATAAAGTTAGCTACTAGTATTGCTGTAAAAACTAGATCAAAGCATACTGATTTAAGATACTTAAATGTTAGAGAATCTGTAAAGAATGGGCTAATTAAATTGGAATACTGCATGACAGAACAAAACATTGCAGACCAATTTACAAAAGCTCAAGGAGTAAGCAAGTTTAAAGAAAGTTGTAACAAATATGATTTAAAGATGTAAATAGTTATTAGTTATATTTATTATTATTTCCTAAAAGGGGAGAATGTTAGGGATAACATTGTTTACCCTAACTGGTTTAGGTAAAATAATAAATATGTAATCATAGTTTGTAAGTTAAAGTGTCTGCAACTTTAACTGTAGGACTGTAATTAAGGGAGTGGTTGTGAAAGCACTTTAAAAGAAGCAAAGCAACTGCAGCTTGCTCTCTCTGGCTTTTTTTTTTTTTTTGAAAAAGTTTTTATTAATTTTCTACAAACAAACAAGACAAACAAAACATAAAAACATCAACTCTTATATGTACATCCAGTGTGTCAGTTGGTTCATCATTTTTGTGCATTCATTCTGTAGTCTCAATTACAATTATATTACATAACAACTCATATTGTCAATCCAAACTTATATATCCTAATATCACTAAAAAAAAAAAAGTTTTTGACTATATTTTTAATCATTCATGCTTAATGAGCTAACAATACTTTAAACCAGTTTACTCTATAACAAATCATCTAGTCATATCAAATCAATCCTAAAAAATCCTTTATAAATATAATAGCAAATAGCAAAATAATAGCAAAATGAAGATATTCCTTACTATCTAGCATTCTAAATATTCTATTATCGTATTTTATCATCTAGCCATTTATAAAAAAGATCCCAAATTTCGTAAAATTGTTTATCCTCTTGCTCTCTAATTTCAAATGTCAATCTGCTCATCTCAGCACATTCCAATATTTTCTTAATAATTTCTTCCTGTAATGGTATTTTCTCATTCTTCCAATTTTTAGCAAATACAATCCTGGCCGCTGTTAATACATTTACAATCAGGTATTTCAAATCTTTACTATATATATCAGGTAAAATTCCCAGTAAGAAGATCTCTGGTTTCAAATCTATATGTTTCTTTATCATTTTTTCCAACCACATGCGAATTATAGTCCAATATTTTCTAGCATCCTCACAAGTCCACCACATATGGTAATACGAGCCGGGTATCTGATGACATTTCCAGCATTTTTCAGATTTGTTCTTAAACATTCTTGCTATTCTTGTCGGAGGAAAGTGCCACCTGTAAAACATCTTATACAAGTTTTCTTTATATGCTGTTGACATTGTCATTTTATAATTTTGAGACCACAATTTCTGCCATTTCTCTAAATCAATCCCATATCCAAAATTCTTCCCCCAAACAATCATAGTTTCTTTGACTTGTTCTTCCTCTAATTTCATTCCCAGTAAATAACCATATAGTTTTTTAATCACCTTCTCATCAGTACCCATCAAGATCTCATCTAAATCAGTCTGTTTATCATAAAATCCCTCCATTTTAGAATCTTCATCATACCTTGAGTGTATTTGTGCATATGAAAACCAATTCATCCTTATACCTTGTTCCTCTAAGTTTTGAATCGATTTAAGTTCACCCTTTTCATCCAAAAGTTCCCCATATCTAACTGTTTGTTCCTTCTTATAGATTATAGGATAGGAAAATGCTTCAATGGTCGATAACCAAACTGGAATTTTCAAATAACATTGTCTTTTTATCTTCTCCCAATTTAACCACAAAGACTCCCGTACATAATGTCTTCTAAAATAACCCTGTGTTTTAGTTCCCTTATACCATAAAAAAGCATGCCAACCCAACAGCAAGTCATGCCCTTCTAATGTCAACAACCTATGTTTCCTTAATGTTATCCATTCTTTGACCCACATCAAACTTGCAGCTTGATAATACAATTCCCAATTAGGCAGACCAAAACCTCCTCTAATTCTAGCATCTTGCAAAAGCTTTAGCTTTATTCTCGCTTTTTTACCTTGCCATATAAACTTCAACATAATTTTATTTAAATCTTCAAAATAGTCTTTTCCAAGCCTAATTGGTATTGTTTGAAACAAAAATAAAATTCTAGGTAAGATATTCATCTTAATTGTTGAAATTCTCCCTATTAATGACAATTGCAAGTTTTCCCACTTCTTCAAATCTATAGTTATCTGTTGTTTAAGTTTAATATAATTATTCTCCTTTAATGTGCTACATCTTGTTGTCAAATATATCCCCAGATACTTAACCTTATTTGTAACTTGAATTTTCAAAAGATCTGCCAATTCTTCTCTCTGTCTCAATAGCATATTCTTTGTCAAAATCTTTGTTTTGTCTTTATTTATTTTCAAACCAGCCACCTCTCCATATGCCTCTATCCTTTCCAGTAACTTTGGAGCTGTTTCTAGCGGATCTTCCAAAATAAAAGCTAAGTCATCAGCAAAAGCTTGTAGCTTAAATTCTTCCTTCTTAATTTTCATTCCTTTTATGCTTTTATCATCCCTAATATTTCTATTCAACACTTCCAAGGTCAACACAAATAGCAAAGGAGATAGAGGGCATCCTTGTCTTGTGCCTTTCCTTATATTAATAAAATCTGTAAGTTCCCCCTCCATCATTACCCTTGCTGTCTGTTTATTATATATAGCTTCTATTGCTTGAATAAATTTTTTAGTGAAACCCATCTGCTCCAATAATAATAACATAAATCTCCAGTTCACGTTATCAAATGCTTTTTGAGCATCTAGGAATATCAAAGCCATTTGCTTTTCAGGATGAGCCTCATAGTATTCCAAGGTGTCCAGGATTACTCTCATATTGTCTCTAATTTGTCTCTTTGGCAGAAATCCATTTTGATCTGAGTGAATAAAATTATTTAAATATTTTTTAAGTCTTTCTGCTAAGATTGAAGCAAAAATTTTATAGTCTGCATTCAATAAAGAAATAGGTCTATAATTCTTAATTTGCAATGGGTCAGTCTCTTCCTTTGGTATGAGTGTAATATAAGCCTCTGACCATGTTTTAGGTATCATCTTTTTTAACATAACTTCATTCATAACTTCTAACAATGGGATGCTCAATAATTCTTGAAATGTTTTATAAAATTCTACTGGAAGCCCATCTGGACCCGGAGCTTTCCCATTATTTTGTCTCTTAAATGCTTCATTTAGTTCCATCATTGTTATATTGCTTTCTAGCATTTCTTCAGTCTCTTTAGGTATCTTTGGTAAATTAGCTTCCTGTAAATACTGTTTGACTTTTTCTTCGTCAATATTTTCCTGTTTATATAATTGCCCATAAAAATCTCGAATAATTTCTTTTTTCTCCTTATTCCCATAACAAACTTGGCCTTGTTCATCTATTAACTTCAATATTTTTCTTGATTCCTTCTCTTTTCTCAATTTATATGCTAGCCATCTACCTGGTTTATTTGCATCTTCAAAATAATTCTGTTTAGAGTTTCTAATTTTCTGTGCCAGTTCTTCTTTCTCTATTAATTCCATTTTATGTTTAATTACATCCAGCTTCAATTTAATATCCTTTTTCTGTGGCATTTTCTGTAATTCTTTTTCAAGAATTTTATACTCATCTTCCAAGGCCTTAGAAGCTTGCCTTTTCCTAATATTCTTTTTTCTTGTATAATCTATTATCAAACCTCTAGCGTATGCCTTCATTGTGTCCCACACATTTTGCGTTGAAGTATCTTCTTTTTTATTTTCTCTGAAGAAAAAAGCCAATTCCTTCTCCATCCATTGTGTAAAATCTTTCTCCTTTAAAATAGTATTATTTAATGTCCATCTCGATCTTTTTTTTTGTCCCTTCCATTTAATTGTCATTGGACTATGATCTGCCCAGGTACTTGTTTCAATATTTGTTTCTTTAATATTAGATATTAGTTCTGTTGAGATCCAAATCATATCTAATCTGGACCATGATAAATGTCTATTTGAATAAAAAGTATATTGTTTAGCTTTAACATTTCTTTCTCTCCAAATATCTTTTAAAGTTAATTCATCTGTCATTTTAAAAAAGGACCTTGGGAGAGCCTTTCTATTTTGCTTTGTTGTTGTTGCTATATAGTCCAGTTTATTGTCCACAATTCCATTAAAATCTCCCATCATAATTATATTAACATAGTCCAGTCCAATTATTTTCATATGTAGCTTTTTATAAAACTCTTCTTGTTTATCATTCGGAGCATAAATTGCAATCAAGAGTATTTTTATATTATTGTCCATTATTTCTACCATTAATACTCTTCCATCTTCATCCGTGTAAATCAATTTTGCTGGAATAGCCTCTTTAATGTATAAAACCACACCTCTTTTCTTACATTGAGTCAAAGAGGTAAATATTTTCCCCAATTTTGGCTGTAATAACAATTGTTCATGTTGTTTTTTAATGTGAACTTCTTGTAAACAAATTATATCAAATTTTAATTTCTCTAATTTATGAAAAGTTTTCCTTCTTTTAACAGCTGAATTAAGTCCATTTATATTCATTGTAATCAGTTTTTTTTCCTCCATGATTATGCTTTATATTTAGGTCTAACAGCTCTCGTGGATCTCACTTCACGCTGTTCTTTATTCTCCATCTGTCCCCCTACTGCTCCTTTCTCTTTTTCAGTCTCCAGTTGTTCATCTTGAAACTCAATTGATAAAACCTCTTTCTCTGCTTCCTCTCTTCTTCCTCCAAAAAATTCTGCATGAAAAAGTTCTGCTTTCTCAATTGAATCAATTCTATATCTTTGCTCTTGCCACCCAAACATTAATCCTTCTGGAATCAGCCATCTATAATTCACTTCATTTTCCAATAGTATTTTGGTCAGAAATCGATATTCTCTTCTCATCTCTCTCACTCTTCTGGGTATTTGTTTTAAAACCACAACCTCTTTACCCTTGTATTTCAGTGTTTTCTCTCTTACTACTTGTAATATTTGCGTTTTAATGGATTTTTTAGTAAATCTAATATGGACTTCCCTGGGTAATTTATTTCTCATCGCATATCTTGTATAGACTCGATATATCTCATCTATTCCATCCATCATCTTTTCCTCTGTAATTTCCAAAACATCTGCCAAAATTTCTATCATTACCGCTGCCAAATTTTCTCCTTTTTCCTCTTCTATATTTTGAAATCTGAGGTAAAATTCTGACCTTTCCATCTCCCACCTCAGCATCCCACCTTTTTCTTGTTCAACCGCTGTTAGTCTGCTGTCAATATTTCCAATCTTCTTCTCTCTTTGTTTTCCTTCTTCCTCAATTTTTTGGAATCTCTCCTCATACTTAACCATCATTTGTTTAATATTTTCCACTTTTTCATCAGTCTTCTCTATTCTTTGTTCAATATTTTCTGCTCTTTGTTCAATATTTTCTGCTCTTTGTTCAATCTTTTCTATTCTTTGTTCAATATTTTCTGTTCTTTGTTCAATATTTCCTGTTCTTTGTTCAATGATATCTGATTTTGTCTTGAGATCTTGGATTCCTTGCATAATCATCTGTAAAGTTATTTTTTCTTGTTCCTTATCTTGCTTCAACATTGTCTGAATTAAACGTTGTCCTCCAACTGGTGGGGAAGCAGAGGTAGAAGCAGAAATGCCAGATGGTATTGGTTTCCTGCTCATTTCAATGTTTCCAAAACTTCAAATTCTTCTTGACTTTTAATCCAACTGGTAGAGCAGCCAATTATAATCCAAAATGGAGAACTCCAATAGTAAAAAAACACGAAACCAAAGAAGAAACAGGAAAAAAGGAAGAAGAAAGATCTTCAGGTTCTTCTAGACCCTAATCCAATTACGAAATAGTCCACCATAAAAAAGGAAAAAATAAAAAGGAGAAAACAAACACATCCAAAAATAATAATATTGATTAAGAGCAAAAGAAAAAGGAAAAAAGAAAAAGCAAAAAGAGAAAAAACAAAAAAAAAAACAAAAAGTTCCTTCAGATTCTTCACACCTTAATCCAATTAAAAAGTCTCAATAATCCAAAAAAAAACACACAAAAAAAACAACCTCAACAACAAAGTAGTCCAAAAACATAAATATGAAAAGCAAAAAAGTCCCAATAAAAAAGAAAAGAAAAATAAAGAAGAAAAAACTCTGAGGCTTTCCCTTTAAAATAAAAGGCAAAAATAAAAATATTACTAAAATTAAAATTTAGAAGAAGGCTAGCGAATGGGGTATATATAAAAAAAACACACTGCACTTTGTTATTTATCCAAGGCTCTTGTTTTGACTCTCTTCTCCAGCAGCTTCAAAGCCAAACCTCAAGTATTGTTGATAACAGTCCAGGAAAGCACCTGCAATAATATTTTGCTGTGCTCTCCCTCTATCTTATCACATTAAAAAGTCCTTGAGATGAGGTCTTTTTGCAATTCTCTCCAATTCACATAAAGATACTTTCAAGCCTCTAGTTGGCAGTGTTACAAAGTTTCTTAATGCTCCTTCTCCCCGCCCGCCAGAAAAAAGGAATAATATATACGGAAAAAAAAGAAAAAATAGCCAAAGGGAGCCTCTATCCTAAAGAAAGTTAAAAAATCAAAGGAAGCATAAAATCAAAGGGAGCATAAAAATATATATAAGAGAAAATTCAATCCGGTTACCTACAAAGTCACAGTAAAATCTTTCCCAAAAAGTATAAAGAAAAGAGAAAAAAAAACCCAAGCCTCAATTTGACATCACTTTAAAAAAAACGCCGCTCAAAACAGTTTTAGTCAAAAAAAAAAATCTCACAGCTTTCTTCTTTATATCGGATGAACTTTCCAACCTTAGCGAATTTACAGCACAAAAGAGTTTTTCTCACCCAGCCGACACACTTCACTCCAATCACTTTCTTTCCGGAGCTGTCCCGACTTCAGCAGCTATGGAGGCTGCCTCTCCGCCGCCAGCAAAAGGGCTTCTTCCGGATCAAACCAGAGATTTTGCGATATCTCTGGGATCCTGGAACAATGCCCTTCACGATCACCGTCTCTACGGGACGGTTTAGGTCCGTTAGGACCGACCAGGGGCGAAAATATCGGCTACGATCTCAGAGCTCCGAGATCGCAGCTGTATCGCCGGAACGAAGCTCCGCCTTCTCCGCTCTCTCTGGCTTTGATGATCCCTAATTACTGCTTGGAATCAAGACTGCATTGCTCGAACGGGAGAGAAACAAAGGACTGATTTGTAAGTGAACTGACATAGGATATTCTACATGGACTTTGCTAACTGAATATCCTTGAATGGACTGATTAAATGATACTTGACTATTGGACTGTTATTTTGACTATGCTATGAACTCATAATGGAATAAACTATATTTTTTATAGCACAAGCGTATCTGTAATTTTTACTGTATGTTAATAAACATACAAACTTAGCTCACTCATTTATCTGTATGCCTATCTGACTAACGCTGCACATTCTGTTTAGCTTGTCTCCTTAACCCTGGTTGGGGAACCCAGGCTTAACAAAGGGTATAAAAAAAGGGATGAGAAAAAGGGGGGAAAGATAGAAAGGGAAATAACTTATGAGGGACAAAAACAAGAAATAAAGAAAAAGGGGAAACGTACTAGGATTAAAGATATTTGCTCAGCTAGAAAACACAGAGACAATGGTTAAATTAAATTAAAAGTGAGGATTCTGCAAAGGTACAAAAGCTAGTGTTGTGACAGTGGAATACTGTAATAAGTTAGAAATGAAATAAGTAAATAATCTATGAGATAAAACTGTATTGTTAGGTAATGGTATGTTTGTTTATAATTAATACAATAATAAAGAAGAGAGGGAAACATTGCAAGTGTTTCTAAAGATTGATAAAATATTGAAAAGAAATGTGAAGGATTTATAAGGAAATTTATACCAGCTATAAGAATGAATTTGAATAATTATTTTGCTTATTAATAGTAAATAATTTATAAGATAAAACTGTGTGACTATCCAATGGTATGCTTATTAACAGTTAAGTAATAATGAAGAAGGGAGGGAAACATTTCAATTGTTCTCAAAGATTGAGATATTGAAAAGAAACATGAAAGATTTACAAGGTTCATACCAGTACTAGAATGACTTTGATGAGATTTACATGATATAAAATAGATATTAGAAATTTGAATGTTATAGTTTTAGAATGCACAAATTTAATGTTTAAAGAGATTTTATATGATAATAACAATAAGATTTAAAGGTGTTGCACTTTGATTGGAAATCATAGGGGGAATTTTGCTTCTTAAGAATGTTGGAAGAGAACATATGAAATTGTAAATAAGACAGACGAAAATATAAGTACAATGAATAAAAAGATATAGAAATTTAGGTCAAAGAAATGCAATTGAATAAGAAGAAAATGAGATTGTTGTGAATTAATAAAAGTACTTGAATAAAGATTATTAAGAGCTTGAAGTAAAGTGCACTTCTGATTGGCCAATAATAGCGACATCGGATTGGTCCGTTCAGGAGAATCTGATTGGCTATTAACAAGCCTCTCCCATTGGTTAACGGAGCTAGCGCTCCCTGTGTATTCATTGGTTAAATACTCAAGAGCTTGCCTATATAAAGGGGGCCGTTGCGGCCATAGAGCTGAGCTGTTATACATGTAAATAAAGAGTTTGAAGTTCACTGTTCACCGGCTCGTCTCCTCCTTAGCGCCTATGCACAGAACATAACAGAGATAACCATAAAAGAAAATTAAGAGAAGTAAAGGGAGAAATAGTGAGAAGTTGGAAAAAGAGTAATAAGATATGAAGTTGAATACATAAGATGAATATGCATATGAAATTGTGTCTGTATGGAAATGTGATAACCCGGAACCATGCTGTGCTCAAATAAGATGTTTTATTTATTTTGTTAAAACTCAATAAAACTTTATTTTAAAAAAAGCGCAAATCCCTATCATAATCATAAGGCAAATGATTTACAGGTGGATGAGACTAACTGAAGATGTACCACCTGCATAAAAGTAGCTTCAGGATAAAGATGTTTGAAAGAATAGGCAATTGTAAAGTGCTGTGGCATAACACAATAGAAGGAGCTTGTAGAAAGTGTGTGTGAACTCTAATGTCTCTGTCTAAGTTCTTTTTCTAATGTTTTATGAAGCACAGAAGGAAAAAATAATGTGGAAATTGCATAAAAGATCCAGTCATGCATTTAGAACCAACTGCCCATGACTTTATCATGAAATTATTATGGGCTTTTAGAATTTTCCCACAAAATGCCCTGTAGTTATGGTGCTTGACAAGCTCAGCCTCATGGAATTTCATCACAATTAAATGGATAAACACAACAGGGATAAATATCAATATGACAACCTCTCCAGGGCCTGTTGATTCTAGTTTTGGGACCCTGTCCTACCCTGACAGCAAATACCAACTTCATAAATGAGTCAGAAATTGTGCAAATTCCTCTTCAAATAACCCACTTAGAGAACAGGTAGGGAAATGATCCCGAACATATCCATATCTATTAAAAACAGAAATAGCAAAACCTTGGAAGCTCAACAGAATGAGAACTGATTTGTGTGAGAAGTTGAGAACTAAGTGAAATTTACATATTCAATTGGAAGGAGAAGTGAAAGTAAGTGCAAGTGTGTGTCTGATTTGTCAATAGATGGTTTCAAATTCAATCCGTGGCATCTGCAGCTAAAATGATCAGGAGACTGGCGATCGGGGAAAAAACAAAAATTTGAAATTTGACTTCTGTTTGAAATCATGGCAGAGTTATTCTTGATTATACAAGATGGATAAATGGTCAGCCTGTATAAAATACAGTTCTCTATACATAGCAACAGCAACAGCACTTAGATTTATATACCACTTTACAGTGCTTTACAGTCCTCTCTAAGCAGTTTACAGTCAGCATATTGCCCCCAATGATCTGGGTCCTCATTTTACCTACCTCAGAAGGATGGAAGGCAGGAGGATGGAAGGATGGAGTCAACCTTGAGTCTGGTGACATTCGAACTGCCAAATTGCAGGCAGCCAGCAGTCAGCAGAAGTAGCCTGCAGTACTTCACTCTAACCACTATGCCACCATAGCTCACCCTGTAGTTATCCAATGAAGCCTTTATGACTGCCTTTTTTTGGGGGAGGGGATGGGGAAAAATAAAGAAGAAATAACTTTGTGAGAAGGAATTCGTTGGTGCTTAAAATATTGCTCTCAATGGCTTTCTCCCCTGCAGAGATATTTGGAAGAGTAAACGTGTATCTGGATTTCTGTGGAAGGAAATGCACTGAAAATGATGGGAAGGAGGTAGTAGCACCCTTTTCCACTTTAATTCCTTGTTACCCAGAGCTATTTCTCATGCATAAAGCAGATATCAGGATTTCAAAATCCTGGCATTTGTGTTTACAGCATGTGGTTTGGCCCTTGGAGAAGGCAATAGAAGAAAAGGCAATGTTTAATTACAGAGGGCCAATTACTGAAATAATCATTTTGGGGGAACAATGCAATGTGGTAGTCTTGCTTCCTTGTGATTTGCATCACATTATGTCAGTCTTGTGATACTAATGCATTTGTTTTATTTATATTTAGAATAGTGTAAAAGCAAATTAGTTTTATTGTTTTATTTATATTTAGAATAGTGTAAAAGCAAATTAGTTCTATAGCAAGCCATGAACTGGTCCTGTTAACTCAGATTGCAAGGAGAAACAAGGGAAACACCAATTTTCTGTTGTATTCTAGTCTTTTCTTGAATAAATGTATGCATCACTGAAGCAGCTATTTTACTACTTCATTTCTCTAACATTGTGTTTTGTTGGTTGATTGGTTATTTTTTAATTTGTGTGCTATTCAATATCAATAATTCAAGCAATTTGCTAATGAACTCTCAGTAGACTTGGAAGTTGTGATTCAACAGATCTGGAAACTACTTCACTGAGAGAAAAGATCCTCAAGATCATGGTTTCCCAGCTGTGGGAACTTTAAGACATGGGGACACAGAGTAATCAGATTGGAAGGGACATTGGGGATCTTTTAATTCAACTACCCTGCTCAAGCAGAATTTCAAAATTCTTCCAGAATTCCCCAGCCAGATTGACTACTTGAGGAATTCTGAGAGTTGGTCCATGTGTTTCAAAGTTGCTAAGGTTGATCTAGATCTATTAAAAAAAAAAAAATTTCATTCAATGTCCCTGAAAGTCCTAGTCTATGCTGAGAACTCAGTACAGAAAACCAAGATAAAACTATTGTTGTGGCAGTGGGAAGCAGATGGAAGGATGGAAATAAATCACAAGCCCACATTGTGCCACCTTTCCAATCTTAGCTAAATGATGCCTCAACTGGCTTCTTTTAAAAAGTAACTTTCATGATCAACCCAGAAGGCAAAAACAAGGACACTACCAAGGACATAAATTATTTTGCTTGCAGGAAAGGTTACTAGCCCTGGTCAGACCTGAAACATGCCAGTCTCAAGAAGTGATGTACTTCAGTTCTGATTTCTCCTGTGTGCTTCAGAAGAACTCTGAATTGATAGGAAGATTATTGACAACTTCCCAAACTGAAAGTTGGGCTCAATGGACACAGATGTTGGGTGATTTTTGAGACTGAGGGAAGTGAGGAAGTAAGAGAGAGAAATTCGTAGCATAAAAAGGGGGGGGGGAATAGGAGAAAGGGAATGGAGTCTCCTGGAAGAGGGCCCGGTAGTCTCCAGTTTGTGAGGTTCCAGTCACAAGAGAAGGGTAGACATCCAAATATAGAAAAATAAAAAGTGGGGGAGTTAAGAATAACTGCAGTACAACAATTTCTTCAGGAACCTCAAACTCCACAGATATTGATTCTTGCTCTGTTGGTTTCTCTATCTGTAGGAAGTGTTTAAAGTAAGGAATTGTTCAAGAGTATGATGTCCCCAAATCCACCTTTGATGAGTGTATGCGATTATATCTCGCCACTTTTCATGGACCAGAAGCATGGACAACGATTCAGAATGATAGCATTCCTGTCAGAAGCCTTGAAGTGTAGAGTTCAGGAGATAACCAAAAATATAATCGGTTGAGAAAATGTCTGTACAGTATTAGCATACTCAGAAACCCTTGCACCTGATTGGTCCGGACCAGCGGAGACCTGATTGGTCAACAGGTCGGCTGTGATTGGAGCACTAGGAATCTACCGCGATTGGCTGTGCCAATCGCGGGAGATTCAAAGTGCTGCCATTGGCTGCCGAGCCGCGAGCCAGTCCTATATGAAGGGCTGCCGCGGCTCGCATTCTCAGACCCTTTACCTATACCTAATAAAGAGCTGAACTCACGTAAATGGTCTCGCGTCTCTGTTGAACCGATCCGCCTCAGATCAAACAATGTCCTTCAGCGAAAGGACAACAATGGCAAAATTGCGAACAACAAGAAGAACATTATCTGGAAAATTTATGACATCTGATATGCAATGAAAAATACCAACTTCCTCCATTAATTATATGAAGAAAATATATATATTATTTAATCTATATTAGTAAATGCAGCACTGAGAGATGCCATATATCCTGGCTGAAAAATCTGTGTATGTGGTTTGGCAAAAATATAACCAGCTTGATCCAGACTGTAGCAACAATATGCTAATAGATTAATGCGTGCCAACCTTGAATAAGAGAAGATGCTAGAAGAGGAAGTAGTCCACGCTTTCTGAGATGGCCCAGTCCATTCTACCACCTCTGAACTTTTAACAAAATAACAGAGTTGGAAGGGATCTTAGAGGTCTTCCAGTCCAACCCCTTGCTCAGGCAGGAAATGCGATAACATTTCAGGCAAATTGTTGTCCAATCTCTTCTTAAATTTCCCCTTAGTTCTAAGTAGCTTCTCTGCTTGATTAGTTTCCATATCACCTTACCACCTCATTCTGTTTCCTGTAGATCCCAGTTTGACTTTGTGTAAAAGCGCCGTGTACTTTCAAGTTCTCCTAGAGCGATTGTTCCTTGTTTAATACAGTAGATTGCTTAGAGTGCTCCTGTTTCTCTCTTTACCACATGAGACAGTTAGTTGATTTGACCGAAAGGGTTAGTTTGAGGAAATAACAAAAAAAAAAATGCCCTGGTCAGCTAAGGTCATTGTTCTATTCTGCAGGTGATAAGCAGGGATCAACATGCTTATAAAACACACATCCATCATGGTAAGTTGACATAGAGAGATTGGATTTTTTTTTTTTTTTTAAAAAAAAAGACTTTCGATTACTGCTAGAGCAGCAGCCTCCAACTTTTTGGACCCCAGGGACTGGTTCTGTGGAGACAGGTTTTTCTGAGGACCAGAGGGGGCATGATTTTATATACTGCCTGCATCCCATGGATGGGGCTTCACTTGTTTGCATGGCCTGGTTTCTGGCATGCTACGGACCGGTGCCAATCCACAGACTGAGGGTTGGGAGCCCCTGTGCTAGAGACAAAAAGTGGGATAGGTGTTGAGGTAATTCCCCGTTAGGAGAATGAGTGCATATAGGGAGACGTATAGAGAGTCGTGTTGGAATAATACACACAGAGCACACAGATACACTGTACAGTAAATGTAGGTTTTTATTTCCAGAAATGTTAAAGCAAAGTCCAAAATAAGCAATCCAAAAGTCATTCACAGGTAAAATCAGTCAGTTTTCAATCCAGGGATAATCCAAATATCAAATTCCAGTGTCAAAAACAGTTCAGTATCAGACTTACATTAAATCCAGTAATATCAGTCAATTAGAAGAAATGGAGCCACGGCAATGTTAAGTCCTGGGCATGGGCGCAAGGAACGGAGACGAGACATCGAACAGTGACTTCAACTCTTTATTAACAGAATGAACAGAGCAAAATACTTGGGCAGCAGCAGTTCTTTTATAGAGCTGGCTGCCGTCAAAACAACCAATGAATTGAGTTTACCACTTTCATAAGCGTCCAATCAGGGGGGGGCGTTCACAGCCAATCAGACTGGCCAAAACCAACCAATCACGACTTGCTATCTATGGGCCAATGAGAAGTACAGGATTACAAGCCTGCTGTAAAGTAAAGTTGTTGAGGGTTGTATCGCTGTGCTGGCTTAGTCCATAACACCCCTCCCCCCTAGGTTCCGTCTGAGGGGTGGGGTGACGTATTCTCGCAAATAGGCAGGTTGCTTCACCTGTCTGCTTGACCTGTGCTGTTCCACCAGTTTCTGTCCTGATTCTGGTTCTGGTGGGCTGCTAGCTGGGTTGGATGGCGAAGACTGTGGCCCTGGGCTGCTTTCTCTGCTTACATCAGTGTTGTCTTCCGGGTTCCCTGGATCCGCCTCCATCGCAGCGCTGTCATGTGGCGAGGCCGCTCCCTGGCTCGGTTCTCCCTTGGATGGTGAGTATCCCCTGGTTGGTTGTGTGGGCTGTTGGGTTTCGATTATCATTTCTTCTTCGGCCTCCTCAATGTTCCTTCCCCCCCCAGCTAGAAGTTCCGGTGCTAATCTGGAACGGAGTTGGTCTATGTGGCGTTTCCACATCTTACCGTCTGCAGTTTGTAGGCGATAGGATTGGGGTCCCGTAAGTTGCATTATTGTCGTGGGGACCCACAATGGGTCACCCGAGAAGTTTTTCACAAACACGAGGTCACCTTCCTGGAATGCCCGACATTTGCTGTTGGACCCCGGGGGTTGTTCCGGTGTGTAGATTGGGTGGAGGCGATCGAGATGCGAGCGAAGTTTCCGGCCCATCAGGAGTTCAGCTGGGGTTTTGTTCATGGTGCTGTTTGGGGTTATGTGCTGGAGAAGAAGCATCTGGTTTATTTTGTCAACAATGTCGCCATGGTCCATTTTGGTGCATTTTGTGAATGGTTCAAATTGAACCATTCGCTCAGCCCTACCATTGGCCGCAGGGTGAAATGGCGATGTTAAAGCATGGCGGCTGCCCCTATCTGCCAGGTATTGTTCGAATGGCAGGGCGGTGAATTGGGGGCCATTATCGGAGACCAGGACATCTGGAAGTCCGTGGGTAGTGAATAGTTTATTCAGTTTTTTAGTGACTGCGTCTGTGGTGGTGCTTTTCATCTTGTGAACTTTGAGCCAGTTTGAATAGGCATCCACTGTTAGGAGGAAAGTGTGTCCTCTTGTGGGTCCCGCAAAATCGATGTGGATACGGGACCAAGGACCTCGAGGTGTTTCCCACTGAGTTGGGGGAGTCTTTGGAGGAGCAGAGCGAGTTTCCTGGCATTTGCTGCAGTTTGCTACCCAAGTCTCTATCTGTTTATCTAAGCCAGGCCACCATGCGTAACTCCTGGCTAATGCCTTCATCCGCACGATGCCTGGATGTCCATTGTGCAGCATTTTCAATACCCTATATTGCAATTTCTCTGGGACTATGACTCTGTCTCCCCATACTATGCAACCTTTCTGGAAGAATAGCTCTGTTTGACGATTCCCAAATGACTTGAACGTGTCATTGGTTGCGCTGACCAGCCAACCCCATTCTACCCAGCTGAGGACTCATGCCAAAACAGGGTCTTTTTTTGTCTCTAAGGCGATGCTCGAGCAGTCAGTGGCGGCGATTTGAGGGTTTCAATTTGCAATATGGCTAAGGTTGGAGCAGGGTCCTCTATAATGTCTGATAGTGGAGAGCGGTTCAAAGCATCAGCGTGGGGAATGGTTTTCCCCGGGTGGTGTTGCAATCAGTAATCACAGGCGGCTAAAAGTTCTGACCAACATGTCATTCTTGGTGATAAGATATGGGGAGTTGGTTTGTTTCCTGCCAAAGTACCAAGTAGCGACTTGTGGTCTGTAATTATGGTAAAGGGTCTCTCATATACATATTCATGGAAACGTTTAATTGTGGATACAATAGCGAGAGCCTCTTTATCAAGTTGACTATAGTTCCTTTTGGTTTTAGACAAAGTTCTCGAAAAGAACGCAATAGGTGCCTCATTTCCATTTGGTAGGACATGGCTTAAGATGGCTCCCACTCCAAATGGTGAGGCATCACAGGTAACCGTCAAAGGTAGAGTCTCGTTGTATTGCATTAATACAGCATCGGAGGTTAATAGGTCTTTTATCCCTTGGAACGCTTTCTCTTCACGCCGTCCCCAGACCCAGGAAGCCTTTTTATCGAGAAGTCTATGTAGGGGCTCGGCTACGGTTGCCTTCTGAGGCAAGAAGATGTTATAAAAGTTAATGAATCCCAGGAAGGCTTGGAGGTCTGACTTATTCCTAGGTCTCAGGGCTTTTTTGATTGCGGTTAGTTTTTTTTCAGTGGGGTGGATTCCCTGCCTGTCGAGAAGGTATCCCAGGAACTCCACTCTCTCCGTACAAAGTTGACACTTGTCCCTTTTTACCTTCAGACCAGCGTCTTTGAATTTCTGAAGAACTTTTCTGAGTCATTGTACTAATAACTCTTTAGTGGGGCAGCTATTAGGACGTCGTCAAAATAAGGCATGATGCCTTTTATGCCTTGTAATGGTCTCTCCATTAAACTTTGGAAAATGCCCGGCGCCACGCTTACTCCGAATTGGAGTCTATTGCACTTGAAAGCGCCTCTATGTGTAACTATTGTCTGGGCTTCTGCAGTTGCTGCGTCCACAGGAGTTGCTGGTACGCCTGAGCTAAGTCCAATTTTGCAAATATTTTTCCACCACCCAGGGAATGAAGAAGCTGTTGAACCACTGGTACTGGGTAAGTACTCTGTCGAAGAGCATGATTTAGGGTGGCCCGGTAATCCCCACAAATTCTTAACAAACCATCTGGCTTCATGGGTGTTACTATTGGGTTTCCCAGCGGGCGTGGTCAATCGGTTCCAATACGCCCTGGGCTATCAGTTTATGTAGCTGCTCATCGATCTTCGGTTTTAAGGCAAAAGGTACCCGATGAGGCTTAAGCTGAATGGGAGCTACATCGGGGCTGAGATTAAATGATATAGGAGTCCCCTTGTACTTGCCTAATGTTCCTGTGAACATGTCCTGGAATTCCTGGATGAGAGCCTCTTCCCAGTTGTTGCTTCTGGTTTGGTGTATGCCAGCTAGTTCAATCCCGAGTGGGGTGAACCACTGTAACCCTAACAAGTTGGGTCGGTCACGATCGACGACTGTCAGGGGAAGCATTGCTGTGCGGTCCTTAAAGGATACTTGGACGTTGCTGGAACCGACAACTGGAATTCTGTTTCCCTGGTAGTCTTTCAGGATGATTCGTTGTGTGCTGAGGTCCTGGCGGCAGATGGCAGGGATCAGCTGTTTGAGGGTTTTCCAGGATACCATCGATAGGGATGATCTCGAATCGACTTCCATCACGCACGGTCGATTCTCAATAGTCACCTTTACGCGGCTCTTTCTTGCATCGAACGATGAAGCGTGGCCGATAATAATGGTTTGGTGGGCCTCTTCCCATCTCGTTGAAGAGTCAGGTGCTTGGTTTCTGTAGTAGTAATGGTTGTTCCATTGGTGGTTCAGACGGTCCCGGTTCTCAGGAGGTTTGCCTATCTCCCGACGGAGGTTGTTCTCCCTTCAGTTTGGACTGGACTCTCATCTGCTTCTGCAGACCTTCACGATGTGGCCTCTTTTTCTGCAGGTACGGCAGAGTGCATCAAGGAATTTACAGTCCAATCGTGGGTGGTTTGCCCCACAACCAGCACATAGGTGCGGACGTCTCTGGTTCCTTTGCTCTTGTTCCGAGCGGGGCCGGTTTACTTCCTCTTCCTCACTGTCTGAGGATGACTCGAGGTCTTCATGGTGGGTAGTGGTAGCGTGCTTTTCAGTGGCAAGTGGGCTCTCGTTGGTGAGTTGGCGAAGCAGTGCGTTCGCTCAGCGCATTCGAGCGGCTGACTTCCTGGTTGCTTCTGTGGCAGTAGCGTCGGCGATGACATCTGTAAGGCTGATGTCGACTTTTGCCATCAGCTTACTCTGCACATGAGGTGCATTTAATCCCAGAACTATGCGGTCTCTTAGGGCTTCCTCTAAGTTTGCAAAACCACAAAGGCCTCCTAGGTTCCAGAGGTCGGCTATGAAATTTCCAACGCTCTCGTCCTTCCGTTGGTCCCTCTGGTAAAATTCGTGTCTTCGTATCAGTGTAGGTACTGCGGGTACGTAATGGGCCCGGAGGATTGGGGCGAGGGTATCCCAATCCATGGTCTTCACTTCCGCTGGTTTTGCTAGTGCTTTAGCCATTTTGAAAATGGCGGGCCGCAATGAGTCAGGAACACCGCTCGTTTCTTACCAGGCGTAGCATCTTTTAAGTTGTTGGTCTCCAGGAACATCTGGAAGCGATCTATATACGAGTCCCAGTCTTCGGTTGCTGGGTCGAATGGAGCGGGTGGTATGGCGCCGCTGGTCATCTTGCCGTTTGTTGCGTGCGCTCTTTCGCCACGTGCTCTGTCTTATTCGATGCGTTCTTAGTCAGCTCTATCGTCTCCGCATCCCTTCCTCGTCGCCAGTGTTAAATCCTGGGCATGGGCACAAGGAACAGAGATGAGACATCGAACGGTGACTTCAACTCTTTATTAACAGAATGAACAGAGCAAAATACTTGGGCAGCAGCAGTTCTTTTATAGAGCTGACTGCCGTCAAAACAACCAATGAATTGAGTTTACCGCTTTCATAAGCGTCCAATCAGGGGGCTCCATTAACAGCCAACCAGACTGGCTAAAACCGACCAATCACAACTCGCTATCTACGGGCCAATGAGAAGTGCAGGATTACAAGCCTGCTGTAAAGTAAAGTTGTTGAGGGTTGTATCACTGTGCTGGCTTAGTCCATAACAGGCAATACTTTCCAACAGAAGGAAACAGAGAGGGAGACACACTCTCTTCTGAGATTAAGACTAAACAACCCAAGTTTCTGGCTCCATCTTATGGCTGCTTGAGAAACCACACCTAATTACAGTTTTGCATTTTCTTAAAGATACAGTTTTAAAATGTTTATCCTGGTTTATATATATTTCTAACCCAAATAGCTGTTAGGTGACTCATATTCCTAACAATAGGACATGGGAAAGAACCAGAAGATAAAAGGAAACTCTCTACTAGAAATTCCTGAATGAGGCATTCAGCATTTAAGATGGTACAAATGCATTAAATGGCTCAAAGCAATTTAAAAGCCATAAATCTTACCTGCTGCTCATTGGTTTCACAGCATTTAAAAATAATAGTCAGAATATTTTACTTTAAACTACCTCCTTACATCAGGGGTGTCAAACTCGCGTTGCTATAGCCTCATCATGTGATGTATCGGGCAGTGGTGGGATTCAAATTTTTTTACTACCAGTTCTGTGGACATGGCTTGGTGGGCGTGGCTTAGTAGGCATGGCAAGGGTAGTAAAATCTCCATTCGCTCCCCACCCTACTAACCTGCTTTCCAGCTCTGTTCTCCTGTGCAGGGCAACAAAAGAAGACCCAGTCGATCAGCTGGGACTCGGGAGGCAGAGAATAGATGGGGGTGAGGCCAGTCAGAGGTGGTATTTGCCAGTTCTCCAAACTACTCAAAATTTCTGCTACCAGTTCATCCATGGGTAAGTTGCAACAGTTGTAAGTGCAAAGACCAGTTGTAATTCACTTTTTTTCAATGTTGTAACTGAACGGTCACTAAGCAAATAGAAGAACAGAGTTGGAAGGGACCTTGGAGGTCTTCTAGTCCAGGGGTCGCCAATCTTTTGGACCTCAGGGATCACCAAATTCATAATTTTAAATCCCAGGGACCACTAACCAGTTCTGTGGGCATGGCCTAATTTGTGGGTGTGACTTGGTGGTCATGTGACTGGCTTGTATGTAAATATTATGTAAATATTATAAATATTTATATAAATATTGAATTTTTTTATTTAAAAAAGAGCAACTTTTACTCCAAATCAGGCAAAGCAGGCAGGCAGATTGAGTTGCTCACAGAATCATTCAGTGATCTATCTATCTGCCATCAGCTACCTGAGTCTGTCACATAAAATTTGCTTGCCATGAGTCTGCACTGAAGAATAGAACTTTCAGTCCTAAGGGAAGTTCAGCTGTGCTTAAAAGCAGAACCAAAGATCTAAAGACTAGCTAGAAAGCAAGGAATGCAACCATTTCCAGCTTCCTAGCTAATCTAAATCTCCCATCACAGCAGAATAGCTGATGGTCAGAAAAAGGAAAAATAGCAACTTAGCAGGCAAGTTTTCCAGGTAAGGAGTGAGTGGGCAGGAGGGTTCCCATGGGCCATGTGGGTGGCACAGCCTTGTCTTTCTGTGCAGCCTGGATTAATTGCTTTTGGGGGGGTTTTGGGGGTGAGATTTCTCTGCGGCCCACCAAAATTTTCTCGTGGCCCACCAGTTGGCGAATGCTGTTCTAGTCCAAACCCCTGCTTAGGCAGGAAACCCTATACCATTTCAGACAAATGGTTGTCCAATCTCTACTTAAAAACCCCCAGTGTTGGAGCCTCCACAACTTCTGGAGGCAAGTTGTTCCATTGATTAATTGTTCTCATGTCAGGAAATTTCTTATTTCTTCTTAGTTCTAGGTTGCTTCTCTCTTTGATTTGTTTCCACCCATTGCTTCTTGTCCTGCCTTGGGTGCTTTGGAGAATAGATTTGACTCCTTCTTTGTGGCAGTCCCTGAGATATTGGAACAACATTGCTATCATTTCACCCCGTTTCATCAAACTAGACATACCCATTTCCAGCAACCCTTCTTTATATGTTTTAGTCTCCAGTCCCCAAATCATCTTAGTTGCTCTTCTCTGCACTCTTTCTAGAGTCTCAAAATCTTTTTTATATTGTGGCAAAAAACCCAACAACCTGGATGCAGTATTCCAAGTGTGGTCTTAACAAGGCATTATAAAGTGGTCTTCTTTGTGTAACCTTGATTCTATCCCTCTATTCTATCCTAGGATCCCACAGTTCAATCCTGAGATACAAATATTCTATCGATTCCTGATTGTGTTCTCTGTTATTTATAGCAGCAGTCCTCAACCATTGCAGTTTGTCAGCCCAGCTGGGTGAGGGAGAGGGAAACTGGGCCACATGAGTGGTGGGCTGACACACACACGCACGCAGCTTCACTCACACACAATAAAAGAGAAGACATTGGGCTGCCATTCACACAAGTAGAGCAGAGGTTGGATTCAAATTTTTTAACAACCGGTTCTGTGGTCGTGACTTAGGTGGTCATGTTATTGGCTGGGTGTGGCCAACTCAACATCATTCACATCGAAGCATGCATCTCCTCGCCTGGCCTCTCATGACTGTGGGGATGCTGCAACATCCGTAAGTGTGAAAAATGGTCATAAGTCACTTTTTTCAGTGCCATTGTAACTTTGAATGGTCACTCCACACAAGCAAAGTATCAGCAAAGGAGGGAAAAAAACTCCAGAGATGTTCCAGAGACAGGAAGTCCAGTCCTGCCAAGAATGTAATAAGGGTTAATGGAAAGGCAGTTTCTGTAAGCAACACCAGAATGTTTCCTTCCTGCCTTCCTTACAGGATTAGGCCAGTAATTTCTTCTAACAACCAGTTCTCCAAACTGCTTAGAATGTTAACAACTGGTTCTAGCGAATAGGTGCGAACTGGTAGAATCCCACTCCTGAAGTAGAGGTGTGCCTCTTGCACAGCCCAGTTCTAAATAAGCCCTCGTCCGGTAATGGGCCACTTGGGTGGAGGGGCCCTGATATATAGAAATGTCAGCCTGAAATTCTTCTTGAAAAGTTCTCAAAGGAAAGTTCTTTCCAATTGTTATTAGTTTATTCCACTACAGGCAGGCTGCTCTTTACTCCTTGTGGTTTTCACCTATTTTGATTGTTTCTTTCATGTACCTTCACCATCCCTTGAAAAAAATACAAATGAAGGGAACTTTAATCGAAAAATAAACATAAGGAAGAAAACAAGGATTTGTGAATATTAAATATCTGTACTAGGATAAAAAAAAAAAAGGGATGGGAACAACAGAACCTTCCCCCTGCTGCAGAATTAGAGCATTAAGACAATTTTTAAAAATGATTGCAGCCTGCTGCTGAATATTATTGCCAATGGCCACAATCTCTAAAATAAAAAAGTAGAAAAAAACTTTTAGAAGGAAAAAAAAAATCAGATAGGTGTAGAAAGTTTCACTAAATAACAATGAAACCTATATTTCTCAAACAGTAATCATGAGTAGTTTCTTGCATATATCAATGTATATTCACATTTATTTCTTTGTTAAAAAGTAGAGTGTCCCAATTTTCCCATTCCTGGACAAGTGCAATACTGACTTTTTTTCAGATTATACATGTGATCAAGGGTCTATGATAATTCACCACAGCCAGCTCACCGTGGCCAACTCCCCACAGCCAACTTTGCCATGGCCAACTTCCTGCAGTCAACTCACCACAGGGCACCTTGCCACAACCAACTTGCCGTGATACAACTTGCTTGCTGCAGGACAAGAATTACACTAATATCAAAGAAATGGTGGAATGGAAGCACTAAAGAAAGGATGTAAAAGGAAGGACAAAATGAAATGTGAATGTCAAAAATGAAAATATTTTTTAATATAATTTGAAATAATTAAATTAAATTGTTAAATTGTCACATGGCAAGTTGGCCATGGCAAGTTGGGTGCAGCAAGTTGTCCCATTCCATTCTCAGAACCCTGAGAATCTTACCTGTTGCAATTCTCGTGGGTGTTTGGGTATGTGGGTGCATGTCTGTGCGTGCATGCACACACACTTGCAAATGTGCATGCCCTCAAGTCAGTCTTGACTCCTGGGAATTGCCTGCCATTTCCTTGGCAACGTTTTTGGAAGTGGTTTTGTCATAATCTCCTTAGGCAGGACTAAGATGGCTTCATGCCTGAGGCAGGACTCAAGTCACAGAATCCTAATTTGTAACCTGATACTTTTAACCTCTGTCTACACCAAACAGACTCTCCTCAAAATCTTACATTAGGGCACATCACATCCATTGGCTTGAAGGTCACACCAGGCATTGCATGGTTTATTGAAAGAAGGCCATGTCCCATTTGGAATGGGGTTTCAGCTTTAAGGAATTACTCTAACTG
Organism: Hydrophis major; assembly: GCA_033807585.1. Lineage (NCBI taxonomy): Eukaryota > Metazoa > Chordata > Lepidosauria > Squamata > Elapidae > Hydrophis > Hydrophis major. The sequence continues at coordinate 219,590,647 of CM066329.1, forward strand.
CTTTCAAGAAAGCTGGGAGCACTCGAGGATGTTGGGCAACGACATGCTACGCCTGCATTGCACTTTTTATTTCTCTGCCTTACAACATCCTCCATGAGAACTGGAGTTTTCTTTTGTTGTAATTTGATAACTATAGCTAAGTAGCACTCATCTAAGATCACTGGATGAATTTCCCATGAAGGACATTAGCTGAAGACTCAGCCCTAAAAGAGAGAAAAGGCAACAACCCCTCTGGGCAGTCCTACTCAATAATAAGGATGGAAGTCATCGGATATAATTTATTTAGTATTTATTTGATTTGCCAATTGCTTACAAGATACAGGTAGAAGTATAAACATAGTTTTGAATACATGAGATGGATATGTATAAGAAAAATAAAAAAACAATAGGACAGGGATGGTAGGCACAATTGGTGCGCTTATGCACTCCCCCTACAGGCCTCTTAGGAAGGGGGTGAGGTCAATAGTAGACAGTCTAAGGATAAAGTTTTGGGGGTTTGGGGAAGAAACCACAGAGTCAGGTAGAGTATTCCAGACATTGACCACTCTGTTGCTGAAGTCATATTTTCTGCAGTCAAGTTTGGTGCAGTTTTCCTTGAGTTTGTATCTATTGTGTGCTCTTGTATTGTTATGGTTGAAGCTGAAATATTCATTGACAGGTAGGACATTGCAATGTATGATTTTATATACTATATTTAGATCGGAGTGGAGGCGGCGTAGTTCTAGGTTTTCTAGGTCTAGAGTTTCAAGTCTGGTGGCATAAGATATTCTAAAATGAGTAGAGGAGTGGAGAATTCTTCTTGTGAAATATTTCTGGACTTTCTCAACTGTGTTAATATCAGATACATAATGTGGGTTGCAGACTGATTAGCTGTATTCGAGTATTGGTCTAGCAAATGTTTTGTATGCTCTAGTGTGATATTACCAGAGAAAAAGCTATGAAGGATTAGGTTAACAACTCTTAATGCTTTTTTGGCTATGTAGTTACAGTGGGCTCTAGCACTTAGATCATTAGAGATGAATACTCCAAGGTCCTTGACGGACTTTAGATCATCAACAAGGTCTTGACTATTCAGCTTGTATTTTATTTTCTGATTTTTTTTTTGCCAATATGTAAGACAGAGCATTTATTTGTTGAGATTTAGTCTGTTGTTTACAAAATTGTAGAAAGCACGGGTGGAATTTGTGCATAGAAGGTTTTCCTCTTGTTTAAGGTGATAATTAGTGCATTCAGTTTTTAATCTGGTGGCATAGATTTTTGTACTGGCTTTTGAAGTTGGCAACGTGACCAGTTTTGTTTTTTCACCAAAGTGATCTCTTTTTGGATTGGAGCTTTCTTATTGGTATAAGTAATCTGTTTTTCCTGGTTTGGGGAGTTGTTATTGGTACATATAGCTTGATGGCTTTTTTGATTTCTAGTAAAAATATGTTGTAATGATCTTCAACAGTATTGCATCCAGTGAATAGAAATTGCCAATCAAGGGAAGAGACATTGTTGATTATAAGATCATAGTTGCCTTTTTTGAAGTTATAATTGGGGATTTTGTTATTGTGATGATTTTTGTGTGGACAATGTTGAGGCAAAAGTCAATCATGTTGTGGTCACTGCTGGAAAAGGTTTCTTTAATTTGTATTCCATAAATTGAATTCAAACTATTGCAGAAGATGAGATCGAGGCAGTTGTTAAGCCTAGTACTGTTGGTTACTAGTTGTTCCAGTCCCACATTTGTTACAGCATTGTAGAAGGTTGCATGTATGGGTTCAGTTGTACATTCGTTTAGGGTCCAGTTAATGAGGTAGATTGAAGTCACCAAGAAAGATAAAAGCATGTGGGCAGGATGCTGCCCATGTTAGTCATGTATTTAGCTTGTTTACATATTCAATGTCATAATCTGTAACATAGTAAGAACTGAAATGTGATATTTAAGGTCAGTTCACAGATAATGGTCTCAGGAAGAGCAAGCTCTTGGGTAACTTGGATGTTTTTTAGATGTAAGGACTTTTTATAGAAGATAGCAACACCACCTCCTCTATGGATTTCACGATCAGATTGGTAAACGTGATAGTCTCTTACTGGGGTAATGGTGTCAGGGAGAGATGCGTTGAACCATGTTTCATAGACAAATGTGATGTCAAATTTAGCTGTATTTAGTAAGATGAGAAATTCAGGTATTTATTTACAAGGCTTCTTGCATTTAGTAGCTTGCATTTAAGGCCAGTTGTAGTCTGAATTGAGGTAATTGGGGGCATGTGTGCCTAGTCTTGGGTGATGATGGATTGGTTGAAGTAGGGTTGGATGCTGAGTTGTGGGTTGTGTGACTTTCTTTTGATACAGTTTGCATGGTAATCAATGTAAAGGTCCTTCTCTCCATTGTCTAGACAATTTTTGAGTTCTGTGTGCAGTATACAGGAGTGGGCACATTGTTGTAAGGTTAGGTCAGGACGAGATCGGAGGTTTTTATGGTTGGTGTTGTTTTTGGTGAGTGAACTTATAGTATAAATGAATTTACATTTGCTTAATACATTTTTGCAAATGACTCTGCAGAAGCGTGGGGCCACAGAGCCGTCTGTTTTTGAGCTCTCGGCCAATGCGGGAAATGTCAATTATTTCATCAGAGGAGATGGTTGATGCTTGATAGTCACTGATGATGTTGTGGACAATTATGATATTATCATTGTTATTGATGTCCTCTAGACCAAATAAGATGGCGTTAGGATGCTTTCGTTCTCGCTCGACAGCTTCTCTGACGAGGATTGGGATATCATTATTTGTTGGATTTATGGTTTTTTGTGGATTAGGTTGCAAATGGAATTGGAAGCTAATGTCAAAAATGAGATACAAACCAGCACGACCAACCAGGACTCATTTCTCAGAATCAGTGAGAGATTATCCAAGAGCTAACATCAAAGGGTATGTCAGAATGTATCCTCTAATAAAGGAGACAATAGGAATAAGGAGCAAGTCCAGATCAGAAAACAACCAAGGAACACAAGTGAGCTCAGGATTATATATTACTAGCATATGTCTTCTACTTCCTATCCAAGTAAATGTAATGACCAGTGTTGGCCATTTAGGTAGAGGAAGACTAATGCAGGCTGCCCCAGTTGCTTCTTGGATTTATGAATGGATTACAGTCCTCTTCCCCCTAACATTCTGCTCTGGTGTGTAGATCTGAAGGAAGTCAAAGGCCAACAATATTTGTAAGAGCATGCCTTTAAGAAATGACCATATACAGTTCTGTGTCCCATTAGATGAGACAGTCCCATTAGATGAAACAAGTCCAAGCAGTTTCTAAAGCCTCTTGAGTGATGGCAAGACCAAATGAAATGGAACAATCAGGAATGGTTGTTTCCTTACACCATCATTCATAACATATCAATGCAGCTTTCCAGTATTAAAAACGATCTATTCCAATTTCTTGTGCACATTTAACAACAGAAGCTTACAAGCTCTGGGCTATTAACGTGGCTAATTAAAACAGCACTTAAATTCATAACATTAGCCTGCCATGTGCCATCAAAGCTACATAATTGATTTGAGCTTTATAATGGATTCTAATTTTCAGGAATATATTTACAGCGAGAGAAGAAACAATTGTACAATGCCACAACAATATTGTTATTGAGCAAGAAGGATCTTAAATTAATGCATTGACCGGGCCAAGTCAATCATATTTTACAACTGGAACACAATTGCTTGAATCAAGACATAAAGTATACACCAGGGTCATCCTAAAATGGGTATGACCCTCGTGTTGGTATCCATGTAGCTCTGGGCCATTTTGTTTCACATTTCTTGGTTTAAAAGATTATATATTATGGTGAAACGATAAGCTTATCAGCAATCTTCAAAAGCTTATCAGCAATCTTCTAGAACAGGCATTTCTTTTTTTCTTGAAAACAAAAATATATCTGTCTCTCAAAATATGCATTTAAAGCACATTTAATTGTAATAAACAATAAAATTCAAATATGCAAAACACAGGTAAAATAGACATTCACACAAAACTATCCCACACTTAAAGTTATCTTAAAGCTTTCTGATGCATATTTATCGTAGATTATGTCCCATTAAATTCAGAGTGATGTTCTTCTGAATAATCACGCATAGAATTGTGCTGTCAATTTCCCAAACATCCCCTCACTCCCTATATACATTTCGAAAAATATTTTGATACTTTATCTGAACATTTTGGAACCATGGATTGTCACAACAAATACTTTACCAGGTCCTGACAAGTTTAGGAAACAAGAACTATTTGGAAAGGTTTAGAAAAAAATATTTATTGTTAGTAGAGTAATGTAACACAAACTTGAAAGTCTATCAAATCATTTTTTCTGCACAACTTCTGTAGTGTAATTAAGGTGGAGCGCCTCTATGATCCTTCTCTAACACTACTTTCCTCTCCTGGAAGAAGAATCTCTATAAAAGAGACTCTCTTATATTTCCTTCTACTTTTTCTGTGTTCTTAAGGTTGTTAGGTATTCTATCAGACACATCCTAATTTGCACATTGAAGTTTGGATTAAAGTTTGGATCAATTTGCATTCACAATAACATCAAAATCTTCTAAGCATTGGTTAAGATCCAGTGTAAATGGTAACATCTAGCCAACCTTGGATGACCTCAGAACTGCTGAGCATCCAGAAGAAGGTAACAACAAATTAAATATTTCACAGACATGTCCATGTTGGGAAAAAATTGGACTTAGCTTGAGGTAATATTTACCATATTTTAGGAGAATATCAGAAATGGCCTTCTCTAGTTGTTGACCTTCTGTTGTACCTCAACATATTAAATCATAGTCTCAGTTTACATAAGATAGGAATTAAACCCAACAAACCTAGCCAGAGTATTTATGCTCTAAAATATCTACTATGGCAGATACCTCTGCAATAAAGCAGTTATCCATACCATGATCTTCATGATTCAGAACTGTCAACAATTAACTGGAGTATCTCAAGGTTCTTTTCTGTTCCTTCACATCCTCCTCCTTCCTTCTGTCCATGTTCTGCTGCCTTTCCAAATACAGCTATTCTGAGTTTCTGACCACACAGTCTTGTCCATGATGTCCCTTATTCCCCTGAGTCCTCATTACCCAGTCTTGATTTTTCTCTCCTCGTGGTCATGGCATCCGCTTTGCTTTATCTGCTTCATCTGCTTCCAGCCATCTTATTTTATTTATCCTTACAGCTTTCTGTAGCAAATTTTGCTTCAAATTTGCAATCATCCTGCCATTTCACAGAACAGAAGTATCTTTGGAAAGTGGAGAATTTCAGCAGGATGTCGTTTGGTGATGTGCGTGCTTTCGGAAACAGACATCCTTTTTCTAATTTAAACAATTCTAACATGTGGAGGTCTATCTTAGTAAACTTGCATTCACAATCATCCTTGCTTGAAATTATAGGAAAATATTGTCTTTCGCTGCTAAAGCGTTCTGCCAATTTGTGTGAAATTGTGGTTGCATCAGCTAAGGTTGATAGGTTCATCAGAGGACGTGTGGTGCTTTGAGAGAGAGAGATTTTAAAATCAAACATTTTTCAAACTGTGAACTTTTATGAACTTCTCTCTTGTCTACTACTGTCACCTGTTGGCAAACAATATTTATTCTGGATATTTTGGTATGGAACAGAGAGCGGGATATGTTTTCAATATATGTATTGAAAATATATATTTTCAATGATTCCAGATCCTTCTGAAAATACTGTTAGAGCGGAGCAATTAAATAATCTTGCTCATAGCAAGATCTTCCTTTCTCTAGTTACATATTCGACTATTTTCCAAAACAGAGTGGAGAATTGGGATGTTGTTGAGTGCTTTTCTTTCTGATGAAAGTAGCACAGTATGCACATGTACGTATATATTATACTATTTTTAATCTTTCATTAAATATGATATAACATCCCACAAAACATCTCTGATACTCTATAAAAAGGACATTTCCTTTCCACCTAAGTAGCACAGAGGGCCACTCATACCACATATATCAGAAGAGGTAAAATGTGTATTAAAAATGTCAGCACCATGAACTCAGGGGGAAATACTGGCCTTTTAAGATGAAAACAACAACTCAACGTGAGTGGTATTTTACCACAGTATTGTACAGCTATAATGACTCAACAGTCAAATGTGGGTGTCATAAAGGGGCATCAGATTGTTAGTTATAGTCATTTATTGTTCATTTATTCTTGTAATCCTTTGCTTTTCTCATACCTGGATCAGCTTTCAGTACACTGAGCCTTGCCAGGAAGAAAAATAACATTTCCTACTTCTATAAAGGCAGCAAAGCATGTTAAGCCAATCCTGCTATTACAGCATATGTGAAGATAATCTCAAGTAATGTGGATTGCTAAAGAGAGAGGGACAGACAGAGAGAGAGACAGAGAGAGAGAGAGAGAGAGAGAAAGAAAGGAAGAAAAAAAGAAAGAGATAGAGAGGGAGGGAGGAACAGAGACAGACAGACAGACAGATACACACACATACTCAGAGAGACAGATAGGAAGGAAGGAAGGAAGGAAGGAAGGAAGGAAGGAAGGAAGGAAGGAAGGAAGGAAGGAAGGAAGGAAGGAAGGAAGGAAGGAAGGAAGACAGACAGACAAGGTGGGAGTGAGTTCCAGAGAAAGAAAGTTTGTGGGAAGCTCCCATCCATTGTTTGATTTTGGCTTAAATTTAAATTATATTGGCTAAATTTAGTACCATGTTCTATAAACTATGATTTCTGATTAGTGACATGAACAAACACAGCCAATATCAGTTTATTCAAGAAACACTGTTAAACAAAAAAACTCGGCTTAATTTAAAGCATGAATTAGTTCGCCATGTGTTCATGTAAATGGTCCAACTCTCTGCTGGAAAAGATGCTGCTGCATGTTACATTTGATTTCAGCAACAACCAATCTACCTCTGCCTTTGCCAGCACATGACAGTCCTAAAGCTGATCATTTCCCCAATCCAATAATCAAAGCACAAGGGTAGGGTTTTCTTTCCTCCCTTAGTCCTCTGCCCCTACCTTTGCAACTCAACAGCCTTGCTTCCTAGCCATCAGGCCGACAGCTCATTTAAGTGACAACAGTGTCATTTAAAACACAATCAAGGAGAAAGATGCACAATAAGCATAACATACTGCTTCTGCCCCAAAAGATTTATGGTAAAGATGGACAATAAATCATCCCAAAATGGAGTTTAATTTGAGTCAGAGGTGGTATTCAGCAGGCTCTGACCAGTTCTGGAGGAACCGGTTGCAGAAATTTTGATCACAATTGCTTAAAATGTTTAACTATGTTAAACACAGTTTATTTTTATATTCTTTATGCAAATATAGGACAAATATGAAAGGAGTTTACAGGTCTGATGGCAGTGTTCTCTCTTGATCTCGCTCACCTGATCTCCCTGTATATATACATTCACACTCTTGAAAAAGAAGTATATCAACACAGATGACCTGAAATCTCCCAAGGACAACAGCACTGTATTTTAATTTTAATCTTCACAACAGTCTCTTGAGGGAAATCATAACTATCCACTGAAAGAAGGACCAACTCAGAGGTGGTATTCAGCAGGTTCTGACCAGTTCTGGAGAACCAGTAGCAGAAATTTTGATTAGTTTGGAGAACTGGCAAATACCACCTCTGACTGGCCCTGCCCCCATCTATTCTCTGCCTCCCGAGTCCCAGCTGATCGGCTGGGTCTTCTTTTGTTGCCCTGCACAGGAGAATGGAGCTGGAAAGCAGGTTAGTGGGGTGGGGAGGGAGTGGGATTTTGCAGTATCCTTCCTCCAGGATACTGGGAATGGGAATTTGACTTTACTGGGAATTACTGGGAATGGGAATTTGAATGGGAATGGGAATTTGACAGTATCCTTCCCCTGCCACGCCCACAGAACTGGTAGTAAAAAAAACTTGAATCCCACCACTGATTTGAGTCATAAGATAAGAGAGGAACTGCAGTAATAACTAATCAAGCAGGGAAAGCCAGATGAACTTGGAGCTACCGAAAAGCCATTCTGGCAAGCAAGATCTAACCTGACACTTTGGAGCAGGGGAACATTCCCATTGTGCCATCAGGTTAGAGAGAAGAGAAGACCTTCCTTATCTGATTTGAATGCCTCAAGCAAGGGACTTGACTTGATTATTTGCTTAAGTGTTCTGGAGCTTCTGCTATCTGACAGGCATTTTAAAGTGGTGGCGCACGCTTATTTCTACCCTGTTGATGAAGAACTCTGAATTAAATCTAAACGTGCAGCAACAACAGTAAACGATGAAAGATGTAGATGGAATCTGTGGATGCAGGGGAGGAGTTCTGGAAGTTTATTCCTCTCACAACTCTGCAACTTTTATGTGTCGCAGAGGTGGGGAGGATGTCTTCTTTGGAGGTCCACAAGGCATTGGCTATGGAATCCAAAAGTCGGTACTGATGGGACTACAGGGCCTCATTTTACCTTGCTCTTCCTTCTCATCTGGAGGATCCCAGTGCAGAACAATTATATAGTCTGAAGTCTGAATACATAATTTGCAGAGGAGCTTTGAAATTAGACTGAAGGCCATAAGTCTTCTAAATCTTACATATGGTAAATTTCACCCAGAAGCCATGCTGATTGGGTAATTCTAGGAGTTGGTTCACACATCTTAAAGTGGTTGAGGTTGACAAACACCAATCTAGGATAATAGCCTAAGGCAGGGGTGGAGAACTATGACCCCTTTATGATTTGTGGACTTCCTGAGCCAGCCATGAATTCTGGGAGTTGAAGTCCACAGGTCATAAAGGGCCCATGGTTCCTCACCCCTGGCCTAAGGGATGAACAATAGCACCACCTTCTGGACCCTTCCTGTTAAGTACTGATCATGGGTCGGAGTAAATGGAGACAGCCTCTGAATGGTGAACTCACAGCTCTTTATTTGCATAGTGACTTCTCGAAACAACAACAGTGAACTCTGCCTTATATAGGCAACCCTTGTAAGATTTGTCCAATAACGAGCTCTGAACGTAGCTCTTTTAACCAATAAAGAATCTCCGCTAAGGGCCAATCAGATTCCTCAGAACTAACCAATCCGATCTGGCTGCCTAACAGCCAATCAGAAGTGCAGGGCCAGAACCCTGCACTTTACCTCAAGCTCATACTTTATTAACTATGGTACATACACAACACCCCTTCCCCCTGGCTTCTTAATTACTGTGTCATTATATAGTCCCTTAGATAGGACGGTTGTCTTTTAAGTCTTTCGGATTTTCATTGGATTGGTTGGTTGCAATCCTGTTGAGGTAGATTGTTGCTTGGCAGTGGTTCTGCTTCTTGTTCAGCTGCCATTTCTTGCGGTGCAAACGTTTCTCCTTTCTGCTCCATTTCCTGAGTATCGCTTAGTTCGTCGTTCTCTTCGAACAGGTTCCCTGGAACTTCATCTTCTTCCGTACCTCCCCCCCCCCTCGGTTTGGTCGTGGGGGAGTTGCTGACTGGCCGTTGCGAGTCGTGACCGTAATTGGTCGATATGCCGTTTCCACAATTTATTGTCAAGGCATTGCACCACGTAGGATTTGGGGCCGGTCACACATACTACCGTCGCCTCTATCCATAGCAGGTCACCCGATAAGTTTCATGCGTAAACAAGGTCTCCTACCTGGAAGGTGCGACAGCGGCCAGTGGATCCTATTGTCTTTTCTGGTTCGTAAGCAGGGTGCAACCGGTCGAGGTGGGAGCGGAGTCTTCGTCCCATCAGTAGTTCGGCGGGAGTTCTGCCGGTGATGCTATGTGGAGTTATGTGTTGCAAAAAGAGAATTTGGTTGACCTTGTCATCTATATTTTCATAGTCCATTTTTTGCAAAGTCTTTTTAACAAATTGGACCATGCATTCAGCTCGGCCATTGGTCGCAGGATGCGCAGGCGAGGTGAGTGCATGGTGGATGCCGCAGTCAGCGAGGTACTGCTCGAACATTAGCGCAGTAAACTGTGGCCCGTTATCGGATACCAGGACGTCTGGCAATCCGTGGGTTGCAAAGAGTCTGTTTAGAATCTTGATCACCGCCTCGGAGGTCGTAGTCGTCATACGATGAATTTCTAACCAATTGGAGTATGCGTCAACCATAAGCAATAAGGTATGGCCCTTGGTTGGCCCCGCGAAGTCCAGGTGGATTCTGGACCTGGGTCCACGTGGCGTCTCCCATTCAGTAGGTATGGCTTTTGGTGGGGCGTTGCTGACTTGTTGGCAATTGGGACACGTTTTAACCCACTGCTCGATTTGCCGGTCCATGCCCGGCCACCATGCATAGCTTCGTGCAAGCGCCTTCATTCGCACGATGCCAGGGTAGCCCTCGTGCAGAATTCGCAGCAGCGTCTTCCGGAGTCGTTCTGGGACAACGACTCTATTGCCCCAGATGATACAGCCCCTTTGGGAGAACATTTCAGTTTGACGAGATTTGAATGGTGCGAAGTCATCGGGTATTTGGTCCAATGGCCATCCACGTTCTACCCAGCCTAGGACTCGAGCTAGGGTGGGGTCTCGTTTGGTTTCTCTCGCAATGTCTCGGGCGGTCATGGGCGGTGAGTTGAGTGCTTCAATTTGTAACGTGGTTGCCGTTGGTGCCGGATCGTTGAGAGTCTCTGGAAGTGGTGCTCGGCTCAATGCGTCGGCGTGGGGAATGGCTTTCCCCAGGCGATATTGCAGCCGATAATTATAAGCAGCTAGGAATTCTGACCATCAGGTCATTCTAGGGGATAATATGTAGGGGGTTGGCTTGTCCCCGGCTATTATCCCTAGCAACGGTTTGTGGTCAGTCACAATGGTAAAAACCCACCCATACACATATTCATGAAATTTTTTTACAGCTGAAACGATTGTGAGAGCTTCTTTATCAATTTGTCCATAGTTCCGCTCTGCTTGTGAAAGAGTCTTCAAAAAGTATGCAACAGGGGCTTCGTTCCCATTAGGCAGTACATGACTCAAAATGGCGCCCACCCCGAAGGGCGAGGCATCGCAGGTTATAACTAATGGTAAAGTCTCGTTATGCTGCATAAGTACAGAGTCAGATGTGAGCAATTTTTTAATATTCCGGAACGCTTGTTCTTCCCGGTAACCCCATACCCACAATGCTTTTTTATCTAATAACCGGTGTAACGGTTCAGCAACAGTCGCCTTGTGCGGTAAAAATACATTATAGAAATTAATGAGGCCTATGAACGCCTGGAGATCGGCCTTGTTTCGTGGCCTGGGAGTGTTATTTATAGCCTTTAATTTACTTTCGGTAGGATGAATGCCCTGGCTATCAATCCGATACCCTAGAAACTCAACACTGTCATTATATAAGTGACATTTATTTTTTTTCACCTTAAGTCCAGCCTCTTGGAATTTTTTAAGAACACATTTCAAAAGATCCTGCAAGATTTTTTTTGCAGGGGCTGCAATTAATACGTCATCAAAATACGGAACCACGCCCTTGATTCCCTGTAACAACCTTTCCATGAGGCTTTGGAATATCCCCGGGGCTACACTAACCCCAAATTGCAATCGAGTACATTTAAAAGCACCTCTGTGCGTTACAATTGTTTGGGCTTGGGCCGTCTTTTCATCCACTGGTAGTTGTTGATAAGCTTGAGCTAAATCTAATTTAGCGAAAACCTTTCCGCCCCCCAAGGAATGGAGGAGGTGCTGCACCACCGGAACTGGATACGCATTCTGCTGTAGGGCGTAGTTTAAAGTGGCCCGGTAGTCCCCACAAATTCGGATTGACCCATCTGGCTTAATGGGTGTTACAATAGGGGTTTCCCATGGAGAGTGATCGATGGGCTTTAACACCCCTTGAGCAATTAGCTTGTCGAGTTGTTCGTCGATTTTAGCTTTAAGAGCGAATGGAACTCGACGGGGCTTCAAGCGAATTGGGGCTACTTTTGGATCTAGACTAAATGAGATTGGGGTCCCCTTATACTCTCCTCAACGGTCCGCAAAGACATCGCTGAACTCAGAAATAAGGTCTTCCTCCCAGTCACAACCACCGACTCGGTTCACGCCGGCCACTTCGATGCCGAGTGGTGCAAACCATTGGAGGCCTAATAGACTAGGCCTATCTCTATCGATGATCGTTAGAGGTAAGTACGCTGTATGCTTTTTGAAGGAGACTCGGACTTGGCAGGACCCGACCACGGGGATTAGATTCCCTTGGTAGTCCTTGAGGACGAGGCGTTGAAATTGGAGGTCTTGGCGTTGGATTGTGGGGATAAGTTGCTTGAATGTCTTCCATGACACCATCGAGAGGGACGATCCCGAGTCGACCTCCATGTGGCAAGGCTGGTTCTCGTACAGAGAAGTACAGAGTCAGATGTGAGCAGTTTTTTTACATTCTGGAACGCTTGTTCTTCCTGGTAACCCCATACCCACAATGCTTTTTTATCTAATAACCAGTGTAACAGTTCAGCAACAGTTGCCTTGTGCGGTAAAAATACATTATAAAAATTAATGAGGCCTAAGAATGCCTGGAGATCGGCCTTGTTTCGTGGCCTGGGAGCGTTTTTGATCGCTTTTAATTTACTTTCAGTAGGATGAATGCCCTGGCTATCAATCCGGTACCCTGGAAACTCAACACTGTCAGTATACAATTTACATTTATCTTTTTTCACCCTAAGTCCGGCCTCTTGGAATTTTTTTAAGACTAATTTTAACCGGTCCTGTAAGATTCTGTTTGTGGGGGCTGCAATTAATATGTCATCAAAATAAGGGACCACGCCCTTGATTCCTTGTAATAACCTTTCCATAAGGCTCTGGAAGATCCCCGGGGCTACACTAACTCCGAATTGCAGTCGGGTACATTTAAAGGCACCCCTGTGCGTTACAATAGTTTTTTCATCCACTGGTAATTGTTGATAAGCTTGAGCTAAATCCAATTTAGCAAAAACCTTCCCGCCTCCCAAGGAATGGAGGAGGTGCTGTACCACCGGACCTGGATACGCATTCTGCTGTAGGGCGTGGTTTAAAGTGGCCCGGTAGTCCCCACAAATTCGGATTGACCCATCTGGCTTAATGGGTGTTACAATAGGGGTTTCCCATGGAGAGTGATCGATAGGCTTCAATACCCCTTGAGCAATTAGTTTGTTGAGTTGTTCATTGATTTTTGATTTTAGGGCGAATGGAGCTCGACGGGGCTTCAAACGAATGGGAGCTACTTTTGGATCTAGACTAAATGAGATCGGGGTCCCCTTATACTCGCCTAAGCTGTCCGCGAAGACGTCACTGAACTCAGAGATAAGGTTTTCCTCCCAATCACAACCACCAACTCGGTTCACGCTGGCCACTTGAATGCCGAGTGGCGTGAACCATTGGAGGCCTAGTAGGGTAGGCCTGTCTCTATCGATGACCGTTAGAGGTAAGTACGCTGTGTGCTTCTTGAAGGAGACTCGGACTTGGCAGGACCCGACGACGGGGATTCGATTCCCCTGATAGCCCTTGAGGATGAAGCGTTGAAATTGGAGATCTTGGCGTTGAATAGTGGGGATGAGTTGCTTGAGTGTCTTCCAAGACACCATCAAGAGGGACGATCCTGAGTCTACTTCCATGTGCATGGCTGGTTCTCAATGGCTACCATGACTCGGATTTTCTTAGTGTCCAAGGTTGAGGCGTGACCAATAGTGATCGTATGGTGAGCCTCTTCTCTCTGCACGGCTGGATTTTTGTAGGAGTGGTTTACTGGCATTCGCCTTACAGGAGGGCTTCCTGTCGGTTGGCGATAGTTAGCCCCTTTTGAGGCCTGGCTGAGTCCTGGCAAGCTGCAGCAGACCCGCCCAATGTGGCCTCGTTTTCCGCACTCATGGCAGAGTGCGTCGCGGAATTTGCATTCGGACCTGGCATGGTTGGCTCCACAGCCAGCGCAAGGGCGTAAGGGCTTCTGACGAGGGTCCCGGTCAGACCGCAATTGATGGACCCCTTCTTCGTCGCTGTCTGACGATGAAGAGAGGTCCTCGTGATGCGTTGTTAGTAGCTGCCCTTCTGTGCTAGGTGAGATTTCGCTGGCCGGTGGTGGCACTGGGGTGCGGCTTCGCCGTAGTTGTGCGGCCGACTTTTTGGTTGCCTCTGCAGCCGTGGCTTCGGCGATGGCATCAGCAAGGCTGATGTCGCCTTTCGCCATCAGCTTGCTTTGCACGCCTAGTGCATCTAATCCCAGAATTATTCGATCTCTTAGTGCCTCTTCTAAATCGGTAAACCCGCAGAGGCCCCCTAAATTTCGGAGGTCTGCCACAAAATCAGCCACGCTCTCCCCTTTTCGTTGGTTCCTCTGATAAAACTCATGGCGTCTCATAAGTGTAGGCATGGTTGGCGCGTAATGGCCTCTCAGGATGGGTTCGAGGTCGTCCCAGCTCATGGCTTTCACTTCTCGAGGTTTGGCGAGTGCTTTAGCCATTTTAAATACGACTGGGCCGCAATGCGTCAGGAACAACGCCCTTTTCTTTGCTGGCGTGGTGTCCTTCAAGTCATTCGTCTCGAGAAACATTTGGAAGTGATCCATGTAGGATTCCAAATCCTCTTGGTTTGGATCGAACGGAGCGGGTGGTACGATGCCGCCGGACATGGTTCCGTTGTTGGTGTCGTCTGTCACGTGCTCGGTGTTGCTTCCTGGCTTCTTTGGTTCAGACATCTCCATATCCCATCCTCATCACCAGTGTTAAGTACTGATCATGGGTCGGAGTAAATGGAGACAGCCTCTGAACGGTGAACTCACAGCTCTTTATTTGCACAGTGACTTCTCGAAACAACAACAGTGAACTCTGCCTTATATAGGCAACCCTTGTAAGATTTGTCCAATAACGAGCTCTGAACGTAGCTCTTTTAACCAATAAAGAATCTCCATTAAGGGCCAATCAGATTCCTCAGAACTAACCAATCCGATCTGGCCACCTAACAGCCAATCAGAAGTGCAGAACCCTGCACTTTACCTCAAGCTCATACTTTATTAACTATGGTACATACACAACACTTCCCAACAGAAAAGACTGCAAAAAGAGGGTCTTCGTGGTTAAGATCATGGTTAGATCTATTAGATAGTTTAGATGGATACAAACCATGGCCAAAGGCCTCTTAGGCAGAGGTGGTATTCAGCAGGTTGTGACCAGTTCTGGAGAACTGGTGGTGGAAGTAGTTTGGAGAACCAACAAATACCACCTCTGACTGGCCCTGCCCCTGTCTATTCTCTTCCTCCCAGGTCCCAGCTGATTGGCTAAGTCATCTTTTGTTGCCCTGCACAGGAGAATGGAGCTGGAAAGCAAGTTAGTGGGGTGGGGAAGGAATGGGATTTTGCAGTATCCTTCCCCTGCCACACCCACCAAGCCATGGCTACCAAGAACCGGTCGAAAAAAAATTGAATCCCACTACTGCTCTTAGGCCAAGAACTACTTGTATTCATACAGGAAGCATTTCCCTACTTCTCTTGACACATGTTTCTAGAGACAGAATTTCTCTCTATGGAGAATCTCAGCCATCCAGGTAATAGCTGTCCCAAAGGTGCTTTTTTCAAGAGCCAACTGGACTTTCTTGCTTTTCTTTATTTTGGACAAAGAGGACCACTGGTTTGAAAGATGGGTCAAAGAGGCCATCTTTGTCAAAATTGAACAAACCTCTCTCAACAGAGGGGGAAGAATATGAAATCATTTACCTCCAGTCTACAACACAGTCCTTTCAGCAGTTCCAAGAAAGCTCCATTTGCACTACTCTGATAACATAGATAAACCTCCAGGTGCCCTCAATGACTCTCTAAAAGAATGCAAATGACCAGCTGCCCACTGTCCAGTCAGAGCTGAAGAAGCTTCTTGGATGAGAAGTGAAATGTCTTCAAAGAAAAACAAGATTATTAATTGCCTCTTGGGAAAAGCACCTTTGGGACATACTAGAATTCCTGTTTTTCTTTGAGGCGATTAGTTTTACAAAGTGCTGTGCTATGATCAATCCCATTTATTTGATATTTTCAAATTTCTCCAGAAAATTTGCCATATTTCATCTAGGAAATACTGCCTTTCCATTGAGCCATACTATGTATGCCTTGTTTTAGTGGACACCACACACTGTCATTTTTATGTGAGATGGGTATACAAATATGATTTATAAATAAATAGACCCAACTTTCTAGTTTTTAGTTCTCATCCCAGAGCGTGCAGTAGATAAGCAGTCCAGGAGAAGGTCAGTCCAGGTAGTCCTTGATTTACAGCCAATTGTTTAATGACCCTTCAAAGTTACAATGGCCAGTCCTTGCACTTACAACCATCACAGCATCCTCACAGTCAGGTGATCAAAATTTGCAACCGATGTGTATTTACGATGCTTGCGGTCTCTCGGGGTCATGTGACCACCATCTGCCACCTTCCCAGATGACTTCTGACAGGCAAAGTTAATGCAGGAAGCCAAATTCGCTTAATGGCCATGTGATTGTTTTAACAATACTAGCGATTCACTTAACAGTCATGGCAACAAGGTCATAAAATCAGATGTGATTCCCTTGCTTAGTAACCAGAAGAAATTCTGGTCGCAATTGTGGTTGTAAGTTGAGGGTTACTTGTACCAGACAGAAGAGCCTATCTTACATGCACTACAGAAGGTTTACTTCATCTAGTATCTAAAAGGCATCTAAGGGGCTTTGCTTATTTATTTATATATTTGTTTAGTGTATGGCGTTGTTACATTAGTCAGGAGACTACAATGCAGGGTAGTAGTTTTGCTGCTAATTTACTAGGCTCTGACGTGGTACACAGTTGTGCGCTTCCCAAGGTGCACCACAGGAGAGCGAGCTAGCTTTGCACTAGAGAGAAAGATGAGTGGTCCTTCCTGCAGCATCACCCAAGGTCCTCTTCTCTCCACTGGAGCCACCTTGCAAACAGGCGTCCTAACTGTGGAAATTCAGAGCCAGCAGTAATCTGACTACCTGCATGGAGCACAAATTCATCTCCCCATCAACTCGCATAGAACATGCTTTCAAACAGCTAGGCAGGCAGAAGCTGAGGCAAGTGACAGGAGCTCACCCCGCCCCGTCGTGCTAAGGCTTGAACTGCTGGAGCAGAGATCACCTCTGGCGTCATTAAACCACTGAGCCACTGCTCCTTCAGGGCTCTGCTGAGTGAGAGAGATTAGAGAAGTTGTTTATATCTGCCTGCAAGGACTGAAATGTGGTGACTGAGTGGAAGAGGGTGCTTTAAAAATGGACGCTGGAAAACAATCTGCCTTTAGGACTATAATCTATTAGGAGACTTTGCTGTAAAGATCCAGAGAGGTAAATGAGACACTGGAAAGTATTTCCCTAGGAGCAGAATAGTCTGTCCTATGGCCCTGCCTGCTCGGCTTTAATTTAACTCCATCTGCTAAAAATAAAGTAAATGCAGTGGAGAGAATATCACATTTCCCCAGCAACTGAGATGTTTGTGATTCTTTCCGAGTGACTCCTTATACATGACATCACTAGTTTTTACAGAGTAAGAAGCCCTGGTGGATTTGGGCAGGGTCTGGGAGTCAGGTCTTCTGAGTTTTCTCCTGATTTGGACTCTAGCTTTCTGTTTGACCTCACCCGCTCTTCAAGCCGGTGATAATAAGAACGACATCTCCCATTGGGTTGTAGAGTTTTGCTAATGAAGGCTGAGTAGCACTTCAGTGTCCCCTGGAGAACAGGACTGAGGTGGGAGGGGTGAGAGGCAGGAGCAAGAAACTAGCCCCAAGTATTTATAGTATTCACATTAGCAGAAGCACTTCTGTGCAATATCTTTCTGTGCAAATAAGGCTTTCTGGTATAAGTTTGTGGTGTGGCTTGAGTTTATTCCATTGCATCAGTCCAATCTGTACATTTTGATTTTGATTGGAATTTCCTTGTATACATTGCATTTACACACCTGCTGTCCAGATTGTGAAAAAGAGTCAAACTGAAATTTTGTAGTGAGCTGCACACTACAGAAGACTCTGCCCCCTCCCATCGCCACTTCAGTTCTGTACTGTTTTTTTTAATTGTGTATGGCATTTTCAGGAAAACTGCCACTAGGGAGAAGAGATTATTTCTGACAGGAAAATGGTTTTAAAAGGCACTAATTGGCAAGATGCCACTTTGTAATGTCTTCTAGGCCAGCAGAACTCAAACACAGTCTCAGGAACCCTTTACATTTTTAAAAATGAATGCCCTTTCTGCAGCGTCACCCCCCCCCCCCAAAAAAAATTGCTTTATGTAGATCAGGGGTGTCAAACTCAAGGCTGGATCCGGCCCACGAGGTGCTTAAATCCGGTCCGCAGGACTGGCCTGGAAATAGCAAAGGACCAGCCCACAGTGCCTCTGGCAGCCAAAATGGGGCATGGGGGGGGCTTGTGTGGCCCCACACACACCGTTTTGGCCAGCAAAGCGCTGCAGGAGGCCATTCAGGCTGAAAATAGGGCATGGGGGCCCTCATGTGCCCCTCCCCCATGCCCCATTTTGGCTGGCACAGTGCTGCAGGAGGCCACCTAGACTGAAAATAGGGCGGTGGAGGGCCTCACATGCCCCCCACACCCCATTTTGGCTGGCAAAATGCTGCAGGAGACCGTCCAGGCCAAAAACAGAGCGTGGGGGGGGGGCAGACACACCCCATGTCCCATTTCAGCTGGCAGAATGCTGCAGGAGGTGTCTTTCCTGTCTCCCCACCCCCAGCCAGCCTACAGTCCTGATCCCGCCCTCAAAGAAATCCAATTTGACACCCCTGATGTAGATTGATATCTATTGCGTTAGAAATTAAAATGGAAAATGTTAAAAGTATTTATTGGACTTCACAGAGTCCCTGAAAGGGTCTTGCTTCTGAAACAGCCATTTTTGTTGGAGGTGCAGACTGTTTGTAGGGAATTCTTGCATTGGCCTGCAACCTCCCTCATGGCCGTGGTGCTTTTTGCTGATTAAGAAAAAGAACCCAGTGGAGAATTGTGGGTTTGTCAGTATTTGAGGCAACAGAAGGCTTGTAATTTTAAAAAATACGAACATTTCTTTTAACTATTGTATACTTTGCCACAGACCCTTTGCCAATAGGTCTTTGTTCTAAAAATATATACATGCTTGCTTGCACGGATACAAACATGTGCACATGTGGAGGAGTTCTATATGTGCATTCGGTGTTCCTATTTGCAGGTGCCTCTTGGATATATTGCATCCCTGTGATGTGATAGTATATTCTTCTTGACACAGACCTCTCTCACTCAGCGCTTCTGGCACAATGAAGAAAGAAGCTATTATGTTTATTAAATTGTATTGAAGCTACATTAAAGCAACTGGCAGCTAGGAAGCCTGGTTATTTATGAAATGTACATCTGGAATCACAGCTTCCTCTGTTGGGCTTTAGCTCCTAAGAATATGGAGAGGAATCAGTATTGCCAGGCACAATCAAATCTGGTTTTAATTTGATATTCACTTAAAAAAAACATGCACAGCAGATTTCTTTTGATGTCAGGGGCCAAGAAAATAAATTAATCTTTCCAGCCTGTCCCTAACCTTTTCCCTCACCCAACAGCATATTAACTACATTGTTTATGCACCAGATTTAAATTTGGGGCAGCCTATTGCTGTGTCAGAATGGTTTTTTCTTCCTCCTGATTGGTTGAGAGTCTTGGTCTGTGTTTATTGGTCTTGGAGTTTGCTGTGTTCTGCTACTAGTATCTTCTGTCTGTTTTTTTTGGGGGGGGGGCTCTTTTTGTATCTTGATTGGCTGGCAACATTGTGTTACTTTATTGGAGGCCTTTAGTGCAACTTGGCTTCGGGTAAATGGATGGCTATCATTGGTTAGGAAGCTGGGTTTCATCTGGGTGCCTGGTTGGGGTGTGTTTGAGCTGGAGGTATCAGGGGGGATCTGTTTGTGCCCAGGTGTTTGTCTGGCTTGCGGCGTGGCGATTTTTTTGTTTGTGAGTGCAGGTTTCCAAATGATTGACAGCCTGGTGGAATCATCTCTTCTGTTCATGCTTTCTGGTCTTTTTTCAATCTCTATGGCTTCTCTGATGATTCTGTGGCTGGGATTTTCTATGGTGGCTAGCCACAGAAGCCAATCCCAGCCACAGAATCTTCAGAGAAGCCATAGAGATTGAAAAAAGACCAGAAAGCATGAACAGAAGAGATGATTCCACCAGGCTGTCAATCATTTGGAAACCTGCACTCACAAACAAAAAAATCTCCACGCCGCAAGCCAGGCAAACACCTGGGCACAAACAGATCCCCCCTGATACCTCCAGCTCAAACACACCCCAACCAGGCACCCAGATGAAACCCAGCTTCCTAACCAATGATAGCCGTCCATTTACCCGAAGCCAAGTTGCACTAAAGGCCTCCAATAAAGTAACACAATGTTGCCAGCCAATCAAGATACAAAAAGAGCCCCCCCCCCAAAAAAAACAGACAGAAGATACTAGTAGCAGAACACAGCAAACTCCAAGACCAATAAACACAGACCAAGACTCTCAACCAATCAGGAGGAAGAAAAAACCATTCTGACACAGCAATAGGCTGCCCCAAATTTAAATCTGAAACCACTGTAAAAGTCTGACTCCCAGACAAACACCATACAGAAGCCTGATGATGGCAGATGAGATTCTGCTGAAACGTTCTGGGAGAAAGGCGCTGGAAATAAAATGGAGGCTGATTAGAAAGAAAATTGGTTTATTCATGAAGCAGAATCACCACCAGCGTGTGGTTCTGGACCAGCTGACCAAATGGCTGAATAGGTGGATGGATCTTTATAGTTTCTGTAACTTTAAAGTTTGGGATTTGTGCAATATGGGCTTTGTCTTCTGAAAGGGTATTGAGTAATTCTTATTGTGGCTGATGGCTATGTTCTGTGTTAGATTTTTTTTTTGAGAGAGGGGTTGCTTGCTCTAATCCTATCACTGCTTTTGTTAGCAGTTGAAATTGCTGTAAGGGATTTCAAAATATACAGTCTTGAATGGATTTCTGCTGACAGTATTTGTTTTGCTTCTGAATGGAGCCATCTAGATATTTGGCTTCCTCTTTCAATAAGCTCGTTATCTCCTTAAGTGCTGTGATCTGCAGTTAGCTTCTTGTTACAATGTTTTCTTTAGGCATCTGACTGGAATGTGGAATGGGCTTCAGGCGTCTTGGTCTTTTGGCTTTTCTGAGGCTTTTCCTTATGGTTAATATTTTATTTGGGATAATGGGGGGGATGGGTTGATCTCTTACATTAGTTAATGACAGTGTACACTGCAAACATAATATCTCTTTCCCGAGTAGACCAAAGATAGTAATTTGAGGCAAATAGTGAAGGCTATTTCTCAGGAGGCAAGGCTTGTCAGTGTTCCTGACCATTCTGTTGCACCAAGTGGTAGCTTGGTTATTCTTAAGCTATCAAGCTCCACAATTATTGGGGGAAAAAAGGGAATGCTCCCTCAAGCCTGCTGGACTGGACATCTGAACCAGGAAGAAAACAAGGAAACATTTCTAACTTAGCTTCCACATAACAGTAATGAAAGAGACCATATCATCTCTGATGTTCTACAGAAAGATGCTGGTTGACAGTTTGATATCTGGTTTGTCCCAGATGTGGGGGACTTTTGATTCATGAACTACAACTCCCTGCAGCTTCCGCCTTTGTAACTGTCATGCCCCCCTCGGAGTCTGAATCTGAAGGGGAAGACAAACAGCTGACAGGGAGTGGGTATGTGGCTCCCTTGGCCGTGGAGGAAATTGGGGAAGGGCAAAGTCAGGCTGGACGGAGCAGGGAAGAGGTAGAACGGGGTGTGTGTCAAATGAAGACCAAGGCCCAGCCCCTCCTCATCCTAGGGTACGCAGAAAAGAACACAGAAGAGAGCTACGTGGGTTGCGTGGCTTATTGGGAAGGGCCCCGATTCCCTTCACAAGGGACACCCAGGGGTGGGATTCTACCGGTTTGCACCTCTTCGCTAGAACCAATTGTTAACATTCTAAGCAGTTCGGAGAACCGGTTGTTAGAAGAAATTACTAGCCTAATCCTGTAAGGAAGGCAGGAAGGAAACATTCTGGTGTTGCTTACAGAAACTGCCTCTCCGTTAACCCTTATTACATTCTTGGCAGGATTAGACTTCCTGTCTAAGAAACCCCTCTGGAGTTTTTTCCCCCTCCTTTGCTGGTACTTTGCTTGTATGGAGTGACCATTCAAAGTTACAATGGCACTGAAAAAAGTGACTTATGACCATTTTTCACACTTACGACTGTTGCAGCATCCCCACAGTCATGAGAGGCCAGGTGAGGAAATGCATGCCTCGATGTGAGTGATTTGAGTTGGCCACACCCATCCAATCACATTACCACCAAGCCATGCCCACCAACTAAGCTACCAGTTGTTAAAAAAATTTGAATCCCACACCTGGGGATGGAGTTTAAAGGGGAGGCAGTTGGGAGAGGAATTTGTCAGGAACAAATGCTGAATGCATCTATTATTAAGAGTTGTGACCTGCATTCCTGGCATTCCTCCTGACTGTTCGAATTGTTGCCATGCTTCTGTGTGTTTATCTTGTCTTGCTGGAATTATTGGGACGTATTATCTTGCCCTGCTGGAGTGATTGATTGCAGTCATTCTACTTTCAGCATTTGGACTGGAGTATCTGCAGCCAGAGGCTGTTGCAGGTTCATGGGAGAGCTTTTCTCCAGGCCGGAGAGTAAAGGGAACATTGGGGGAAAAGTTGGAGCAAATAAAGGGACTCATACCTGTTCTCTGGCTGTGTTGCTTTCATGCCACGCCCCAGGTCATCACAGTAGCCAATGAAGAAGGGTGCTGGGAATTGTAGTAAGTATTAGCAGAACCAAAGCGTCTCCATTCTTGAACTGTTGAAATTCTCAATGGTCCCACAGGGATTACAGAAAACCTCTCATTCTATATACTGTAGTTTTTCTTATGTATTAAGCTCCCTGAACACTCTGGATTCTTCATTCCTCCTATTGTCTTTCTAGAAATGACCCTTTCCACTTTGAATGAATTTTCTATTCTGCAGGATTTCTTTTGCAAATATTTTCAGAGCGTGTATTAAAATAGTGTATAAAAATAGTGGTAGCCATTTGCTCTTGATTTAGATTTTGTGCAGCTAGTTATAACAAGTGAAATTAATGATGGATTAAAACTTAGTTAAATTTTAATGTGCTAATTGGCAGGGGGAGGGGGGGTTAAGTCACCAGTTCATTAAGAACTGTTGGTTTGGTTTATGTATGAAGAATAAACAAATAAAGGAATTAACAGGTCTTACTTGAACAGGATTCATAATAATTGAATGTAAAGTCTGCATTAATCAAGACCCTTCTTCATATTATTTATGATGACCCTTTTTATTTCCTCTTCCATGTGAAAAACACAACGAGAGGACATGTAAATAGAAAGAGAAACGGGCTTTTAGCCTACCTGTCTTTCAGACTTGTGTTTTCAGGCAATTTTAAGGAGAAGAAAAAAACCCATCAGCACATCTGAAAGTAAACACTCAGATAAGAAAAATGCATGATAATATCCATAAAGCACTTCATTGGTAAACATTGTAATTGGTGCCACATAATTATATATGCTTCTCTCAAGAAGGAGAGATAGAATTTTCAAAGAAATAGGACCCTGAGCCTCACCTACTAAGCGTTATATTCGGAGCATGGGCGCAAGGAATGGAGACGAGGCATCGGATAGTGACTCAACTCTTTATTAGTGACTTCAGAACAGAGCTAAAATACTCGGGCAGCAGCAGCCCTTTTTTTTTTTTTTGAAACAATTTTTTATTAATTTTAAAGATAAAACAACACATCATTAACCATTAAATACATAAACACATAAAACCTCTTAACATTGTAAATCTTTACAAGTCAAACAAAACATTATTTTTATACAGCATAATTCCAATTTATCCCATCTCCATATGGACACACAAATATCTTTCAGCAAATTTCTCATTATTTCTCTTTACTCCTATTCAATTTCATTTCTCTTCCATATTTATCCATTTTATAATCATCATATTCTTTTCTTTCTGGCTTGTTTAAATTATTCTCGTCTAACATTCCTCCAAGGTTTTATTGATTCTTTTTTCCTTTTTTTTTTATAAAAAACAAATTTTGTTAGTTTTACCATAAACACAATACACAAACATACAAACACAAAACATAAACAAAACTAAAAGATCTTTTCTGAAGGTTGTCTGTTCCCGGGTTAAAACTCTTTACACAGACACAAATTCAAACATCATATTCAACCCATATCTCCTTCCATATCTTATTATCATTTTCTTTTTTATATATATATATAAAAACCATTTTTATCAGTTTTATAAGAACAATGCACAAAGAATCAAGGCATAACAGCTTATAAATTCTTTTCTAAGAAAAAATAATAATAAAAGACCAATAAGGCATAACATTTCCAGATTATAATATCAATATTTCATATAATATTAACTTCATATCTTGTCTCTACTTCTCTTTTTCATCCAAATTATTTATTAATTAAAATTTTATTGCCTTTTATCAATATACAAAATCCAAAAAAAAAAAAAAAAAGCATATATATCCTTCCATATCTTATTACCATTTTCAACAACATTCTTTGTCTGTTTTATTTCCAATTATCCATTCATCTTTTTTTTTTCTTTTACTATACTTCTCCTGTACACCAATTGGAGTAACATCTATAACTCATTACCCTAACTTAGAAATACTACATATTACAATCTTTCTTGGGATTCTGTTTAAAAGATTCTAAAATTACATAATAAATTTTATATTCTAAATACACATATAAAAACACAATCTTATATACCCTCCAGAATCCCTCTTTTAATCTAAATTAAATTCACCCATTGTCTCTAAATAAACTTTTTTTCTTTAGGTCTTGCTTCCCCCCATTAAGGCTTCTCCTCCCCCCCTTTCTCTCTTGCATATTCTTCTCCTTGCCCTTTCTACCCCTTTGCTTTTTCCCTTCGCTTTTCTTACTCCTTTTCCTTTGCTTTCTAACCTTGCCTCCACCTTTTCGCTCATTTTTCTCTCTTTTGGTTGTTTTTATAATTCTTAAAATCCCCTTTTTCTTATCCTTTTTCTCCTCCTCTCCGGAAGGGACCCATTGTTCATCAAAGATGGCTTCTTCTTCCTCTTCTTCCTTGTCCCAGTCCTTCTGCTGCGTAATCAACTTTTCAACAGAACATAACGCCATTTCTAAGAATTGAAACAAAGCGCCCAAAGTATCTTCTTTTTTATATTTTTGATATTCAATCTCTAGTTCATCCACAAACAATGCCATTATAAAAAGGGAAACTTTTTCCAAAACAACCACAAGTATTTTTAATCAAAGATAATAAAAAAAAATTAAAAAAAAAATTCCAAAAGTTAATACTTTTCTTCCTTCTTCTCTTTCTCTTTCTGGATTAATTTTTAATCAAAGAGGTCCAATTACCATATATCTTCTTTTGGGATCCACAAAGACGTTCTAGACAATCTCCTCCTTTTTCAGCTTCTGCTCCAATTTTTTTTCTCCCTTCCCACTTGCAATGACAATTTTAAATAATCAAAAATCCATACCTCCAGCAGAGATTTTCCAATTTCTTAAATTTTTCAATGTCCAAAAATCCCTTTGTCTCTTAGCTTCAGCTTTCAAAGCAATCCACTTTCAATGTCTAATATATCCAAATATTTCTGCTTTTTCCGTGGGGTGGGAGAGTAAAAAAAAAAAAAATTCCCTTTAACAGCTTCTCCGTCGCTTTTCGCTCTTCTTAGGGATACAATGTATCCTCCAGCAATTCAAGCAGCTCAATTCCAGGCAATTTAAAAGGTGTTACTTGACCCGGCTCAGACAGAACTTTCACTCTTCACACTTCCTCCAGCACAGTTCTTACCCGGTTGCTGGCTTCTTCATGGCGGCCATTGCTGACCGCCGCTCCACCGCCTTGGGAAAAAGGGGTTTTCCCGGAGAAGGGGGGGTCTGCGACACCCCCACCTCCCTATCCGACTCCCCTCTCTCTTCAGCTGTCCCTACAGGGCAGCCATATCCCCCTGACCCATCTGGATCGGGGGTACCTCGACAGCTAGCACAGCAGGAATCGCAAGCTGTCGCGAATTCCTGCTGCCCCGAAGCCACGCAAACCGGAAGTTCCTCAGCAGCAGCCCTTTTATAGGGCTCGCTGCTGTCATAACAGCCAATGCTTTGAGTTTGCTGCGCTGGGGGCGTCCAATCGGCAGCGCCTGTTAACAGCCAATCAGAATGGCCTGGGACGACCAATCAGGATCCGCTGCTGGCGGGCCAATCAGAAGTGCAGGATTACGAGCCTGCTGTGGAAGTAAAACTATTTAGGCTTTTCAATTAGCGCAATTGCTTAGTCCGTAACACCCCTCCCCCCTAGGTTCCGTCTGAGGGGTGGGGTGATGTACTCTCACAAGTAAGCACGTCGTTTCACCTGTCTGCCCGATCTGCGTTGCCCCAACAGTTCTTGCCTTGGCTCTGGTTCCGATGGGCTGTTGGCTGGGCTGAACGGCATGGCTGGGTCAACCACTTCACTGGGCGATGCGGGGCTGTCAAACCTGCTTCCATCAAGGCTGCCTCCTGAATTTCTTGGGTTTGCTGCTGTCGCAGTGCTGCTTTGTGGTGAGGCAATCATCTGGTCCAGTTCTCCCTCGGAAGGTGAATATACTGGGGTTGGTTGTGTTGATTTTTGGGTTTCGCATACTGTGTCGTATGTTGGCTCTTTTTCAGCCCCCTCGCTTTCCCTTCCCCCCCAGGTTTGAGGTTCAGGGCTTGTGACAGGGGTAGGTGCCAGTCTGGAATGAAGTTGGTCAATGTGGCGCTTCCACATTTTCCCATCAGCAGTTTGTAAACGGTAGGAACAAGGCCCCGTAAGTTGAGTTATGGTAGTGGGGACCCACAATGGGTCACCTGAGAAGTTCTTTGCGAAAACTGGGTCGCCTACCTTGAACGTGCGATACTTGCTGCTGGACCCTAGGGGTTGTTCTGGCGTGTAGGCAGGGTGTATGCGGTCAAGGTGTGAGCGAAGTTTCCGTCCCATCAGGAGTTCGGCTGGGGTTTTGTTTGTAGTACTGTGTGGTGTAATATGTTGGAGGAGGAGAATCCTGGTTACTTTATGATCGATGTCTCCTTGTTCCATTTTTTGTAAAGCTTTCTTCATGAATTGGACCATTTTCTCAGCCCTGCCGTTGGCCGCAGGGTGAGCTGGCGATATCAAGGCATGGCGTATCCCCTGATCCGCTAGGTACTGCTCAAATGTGAGAGCAGTGAATTGGGGACCATTATCGGAAACCAGGATATCTGGCAGTCCATGCGTAGCAAATAGTTTATTTAGTTTTTTAACGACTGCTTCTGTGGTGATGCTCTTCATTTTGTGGACCTCTAGCCAATTTGAACAGGTGTCCATGGTTATGAGACATGTATGCCCCTTGGTGGGTCCTGCAAAATCGAGGTGGATGCGGGACCAAGGACCCTGGGGTGTCTCCCATTCCGTTGGCGGGGCTTTTGGTGGAGCTGCGCGAGTTTCTTGACACTTGTTGCAAGTGGCCACCCAAGTTTCTATTTGTTTATCTATACCTGGCCACCAGGTGTAGCTCCTGGCTAGTGCCTTCATTCGCACGATGCCAGGATGTCCATCGTGCAACAGTTTCAGGATTTTCTGCTGTAGCCGCTCTGGAATGACAACTCTGTCTCCCCACAATATGCATCCTTTTTGGGAGAAAAGCTCTGTCTGTCGGTTTTTGAAGGGTTTGAAGATGTCGCTGGGTTCGTTGTCAGGCCAACCTCTCTCCACCCAGCTGAGGATTCGTGCTAAACAAGGATCTTTCCTTGTTTCTGTGGCGATGTCTCGTGCAGTCAGTGGTGGAGAAGGAAGGGTTTCGATCTGTAATGTTGTTAGTGTTGGAGCTGGATTGTCTATGACTTTGGGTAGCGGTGAGCGTCAGCGTGAGGAATGGCTTTCCCCGGGCGGTGTAGCAATTGGTAATCGTATGCAGCTAGAAATTCCGACCAACGCGTCATTCTTGGTGATAAGATGTGGGGTGTTGGTTTGTCCCCTGCTAAAATACCAAGTAGTGGTTTGTGATCGGTGACTATGGAAAAGGGTCTTCCATATACATACTCATGGAAACGTTTGACTGCAGTGACAATAGCAAGAGCCTCTTTATCAAGTTGGCTATAGTTCCTCTCAGCTTTAGCTAAAGTCTTCGAAAAAAATGCAGTAGGTGCCTCAGTACCGTTTGGTAGGATGTGGCTCAGGATGGCTCCTACCCCAAACGGTGAGGCATCGCAGGTGACGGTTAAAGGTAAGGTCTCGTTATATTGTATCAATACAGCATCTGAGGTTAAAAGGTCTTTGACTTTCTGAAAGGCTCACTCTTCACGTTGTCCCCAAACCCAGGAAGCCTTCTTGTCGAGGAGCCTATGCAGGGGTTCGGCCACAGTTGCTTTCTGGGGCAATAAGATGTTATAAAAGTTAATGAGTCCTAGGAAAGCTTGGAGGTCTGTTTTATTCCTAGGTCTTGGGGCATTTTTTATGGCAGTCAGTTTTTTTTCAGTAGGGTGAATTCCCTGTTTGTCAAGTAGATAGCCCAGGAATTCAACCTTCTCTGTACAGAGTTGGCACTTGTCCTTCTTGACCTTCAGGCCAGCGTCTTTAAATTTCTGTAGAACCATTCAGAGTCGTTTTTCTAAAAGGCATCTAGTCGGGGCAGCTATCAGAACATCATCGAAGTAGGGCACGACCCCTTTTATGCCTTGTAGCAATCTTTCCATTAAGCTCTGGAAAATACCGGGGGCTACACTTACTCCGAACTGAAGTCTGTTACACTTGAAAGCCCCTCTATGCATGACTATAGTCTGGGCCTCTGCAGTCTGTGCATCTATGGGCAACTGCTGGTACGCCTGAGCTAAGTCCAATTTTTCAAATATTTTTCCACCTCCTAGGGAGTGAAGAAGGTGTTGGACCACAGGTACGGGATAAGCGCTCTGCTGGAGCGCATGATTTAGGGTGGCCCGGTAATCCCTGCAAATTCTCAATGATCCATCTGGTTTTATGGGGGTCACGATTGGGGTGTCCCATCGCGCGTGGTCAATCGGTTCCAACATGCCCTGGGCTATTAATTTGTCCAATTGTTCATCAATCTTTGGCTTGAGTGCAAAGGGCACTCGACGAGGCTTAAGGCGAATGGGCGCAACTTCGGGGCTGAGGTTAAATGATATAGGGGACCCCTTGTACTTGCCTAGCTTCTCGCTGAACATGTCCTGGAATTCTTGGATGAGGGCCGCTTCCCAGTCATCACTACCAGTCTGGTTGATGCCAGCTAGTTCGATTCCTAATGGCACAAATCACTGTAGACCCAGAAGGCTGGGCTGATCTCGATTGACGATGGTCAATGGTAAGGTTGCGGTGTGGTCTTTGAAGGTTACTCGGATATTGCTGGAACCAACAACCAGAATCCTGTTTCCTTGGTAGTCTTTCAATATGACGTTTTGAGTGCTGAGGTCCTGGCGACGGATGTCAGGGATCAGCTGTTTGAAGGTTTTCTAGGATACCATCGATCGGGACGATCCAGAGTCGACCTCCATAACGCATGGTCGCTTCTCGATGGTGACCCTCACTCGGATTTTCCTTGCATCAAGGGATGAAGCATGGCCTATGGTGATGGTCTGGTGTGCCTCTTCTTGTCTGGATGAAGTGGTGGCTGCTCGGTTTCTGTAGTGAGAGCTCCATTGATTGCTTTGGAGGTCCCGATTAACTGGTGGGGTGCCTGTTGTCTGTCGGAAATTGTTTTCTCTCCTGGTTGGGCTGGGTCCTCGCTAACTTCTGCAGACCCTTGCAATGTGACCCCTCTTTCCGCAGGAATGGCAGAGTGCGTCTAGGAATTTGCAGTCAGATTGTGGGTGACTGCCCCCGCATCCAGAGCATTGGTACGGGGATTTTCGATTCCTTTGGTGGCGTTCTGACCTGAGTCTGTTGACCTCTTCTTCCTCACTTTCTGATGAGGATTCGAGGTCCTCATGGTGGGTAGTTGTCGTGTGCCTCTCGGAAAATGGCGTAGCGTCACTGGCGAGTTGGCGGTGCGGTGCGTTTGCTCGGCGCATTCGAGCGGCTGACTTCCTGGTTGCTTCTGCTGCAGTGGCATCAGCAATGACATCTGCAAGGGCGATGTCTCCCTTCACCATAATCTTGCTCTGGGTTGTGGGGTCTTTTAGGCCCAGGACAATTCGATCTCTCATGGCTTCCTCGAGATTTCCGAAACCACAGAGTCCTCCTAGGTTTCTGAGGTCAGCGATGAAGTCTCCAATGTTTTTGCTTTCCTGTTGGTCCCTCTGGTAAAAACTCGTGTCTTCTGATGAGTGTTGGCACCGCCGGTGCATAATGAGCCCAGAGGATTGGGGCGAGGTTGTCCCAGTCCATTGTCTTGACTTCTGCTGGTTTCGCAAGTGCTTTTGCCATCTTGAAAATGGCGGGCCCGCAATGGATCAGGAATACAGCTCGTTTCTTGCCAGGCATAGCATCTTTCAGATTGTTGGTCTCCAGGAACATCTGGAACCTGTCCATATGCGAGTCCCAGTCTTCGTTAGCCGGGTCAAATGGAGCGGGTGGTATAGCGCTGCTGGTCATTCTGCCGCTTCTTTTGGTGCGCTCTCAGCCATGTGTTCTGTAGGGTTCGTTGAGTGTTTGCTCCGCTCTTAACGTCTCCGCATCCCATCTTCGTCTCCAGTGTTATGTTCGGAGCATGGGCGCAAGGAACGGAGACGAGGCATCGGATAGTGACTTAACTCTTTATTAGTGACTTCAGAACAGAGCTAAAATACTCGGGCAGCAGCAGCCCTTTTATAGGGTTCGCTGCTGTCATAACAGCCAATGTTTTGAGTTTGCCGCGCTGGCGGTGTCCAATTGGCAGTGCCTGTTAACAGCCAATCAGAACGGCCTGGGACGACCAATCAGGATCCGCTGCTGGCAGGCCAATCAGAAGTGCAGGATTACCAGCCTGCTGTGGAAGTAAAACTATTTAGGCTTTTCAATTAGCACAATTGCTTAGTCCGTAACACTAAGAAATATCCCATATAAACAAATGTGCTTTTTCAAGAAGCAACTGTACTTTCCTGTTTTTCTTTGAAGACAGTTTTTTTTCTCATCCAAGAAGCTTCTTCAGCTCTGTCTGGATGGTGGGGAATGGAAGGATTTACATTCCTTGCAGACAGCTGGTCATTTGCATTATTTGTCATGCCCCTGGTGGAGACTGACTCTGAGGAAGAGGAGGAACAGCCAACAGGGAGTGGGAGTGTGGCTCCAGAGGTGGTGGAGGAGGCTGGGAAAGGGCAGAGGCTGGCTGAGCAGTCAGAGGAGGACCCAGGCCCATCCCCTATCCATCCTAGGTCATGCAGAAAGGAGACGATCAGGGAAAAGCGTGGTCTACTCGGGAGGAGATTACTATGATCCTCATGGCTTGCAGCTGTGAGTCCTGTATAAGAGTTTGGAACTGGTTTTTCACAGACGCTGGAGTCAAATTAGTGCTTTCCTTGGATGAGGTTTATCTTTGTCTCCCCGGTTATCTTCCTGGAATGTGTGATTAATTATCTTGGTTTGCCTTGGAACTCTCGCCAATGTGGTTTGTTTTTGGTTTCCTTTTACTTCATTATCTACTTTTTGAATTTAAACTGTCACTAATAAAACAGTGAAGCTAAGTTGAAGGCATTACAAAACCTTGATTCACGTTTTAGTTTTTGTGTTATTTTTGAGACATTACGGGTCATCACAATTTTAGAGAGTCATTGAGGCCACGGAGGTTTATCTGTGTCCTCGGGGTCACATGAGTAGTGCAAATGAGTGTGGAACCTTCTTGGAATCACTAAAAGGACTACATTGTAGACTGGAGATAGATGATGTCATCTTCAAAGACAAACAAGACAAACATGATGTCATCTTCAAAGACAAACAAGGTGAAAAAGCACCTTTGGGACAACCATGACCTGGATGACTGAGAATCTCCACAGACATATAGACAAATATGTAGCTGTCCCAACTGTAGCATTTCCTAACTCTTGGAGCATATTAAAGAGAGGTGTTCAATCAGAGGAAGAAACTTATTAGAGAGCAGGAAAGAACATTAGATGAAACCCTGAGAAACGGAAGCTGGAAATGATCAGAAGAACATGGGGTTGGGGACAATGAGCAACAGGGACCTTTCTAGCTGGTCTAGCCTCCCCCCATTCTTCCCATGGATTCAGAGCAATTGTGGAACAGACAGAGGCCAAAGTACAGAAAAAAGTGACGGGTAACCACTACCTGGACCAAGTTATGCCCACTTAGCATATTCTGCTGCTCAGAGTCACTCAACAGTGAGATGGTGGCCTATACATTTAATAAATAAATATTCCCAAGCTCTTGTTTAATTTCATATCTTTTATTCATGGTTTATTAAAGCAGAAAAGGAGAAGCTTTACTTTCAACAGCAGGTCGCACTGCTGTGACTTTCAGGACGGCCGATAGACAATATGCCAAATTTTGCTGTTAAAAGGTTCAGTATGTTTTCTCTCTGTAGATCAAGCTGCCATTAAAGGCAAGAAGGTAGCCAACACTATTTTCTGGTGGTGGGCACTTTGGCAACCAAGAGTCATTGATCAAGGGATGGCCTAAACCACGGGTGTCAAACTCGCGGCTTCACTTTAGCATCATGTGATGTATCGCGATGTTTTTCCCCCTTTGTGGAGCTGGAGTAGGCATGGCCTGCGCATGATGCATCTGGCTCGTGAGCTACCAGCTTAACAGCCCTGGCCTAAATGAATTGATGGTATCAAAGGCAGTAACTGTTATAGGGAATCTCCAATTGCTATGCTACACAGGTCTCTATGGTGGGTTCACCACAGTGCCAAATAAATAAGTACTATAAATCCAGACTCCCAACACTGTTGAACATTGTTTAATCTTAAGCCAGATCATCTAGCTCTCTTGAAGTTATGTTTTCCAGCACTGATTCAATCTAACCTAAGTTTCATCACCATGCCGCCACCACCATATAAATATAAAGGAAGTATAAAGGTAGTATAAACAATGATAGCTTTGGGGTAGACAAATCAAACAATTGCCCGAGGGCCCCATTTTTGAATCATCCAGTTTTGCCATAAATTCTGTAAATAAAGAAAAAAAACTCACATAAAAATAGGAAGAGTCTTCAACATCAATTTTATGATTACCAGAATTGGATTATTTAACTCACTGTAACTCATAAACAAAAGCAAACAATAAAAATTACAGTAACAGACTTCCATGATAAGATCAAAAGTTGAAAATCTTAAAGTAACACCAGATTTATCATCAGTCAGTCTTCCATTAAGGGTCCTTATAATAATCTCTGACCCAGAATCCAAAAATTCTTAAGACCATTGCTGCCAACAAATGCCAGTTTTGCTTAAATAGTAACCCCACATCTGACATTTTTTCCAAGCCCATTTAAATGTAATTAGGAATTACATTTGGGACAGCTGTGAAAGGATACATGTGTTCTAATACAAAGCTACAGACCTTGTCTTTTGGTTGTACGCAAATTGTGTCAATTCTCTTATATAAACCCATCTGTCCATCTTCCTATACTGCCTACAGCTCTTTTAAAATGCCCGCAGCTTATAAAATGGTAGTGCCATCTTATTAAAAGGTGAGGAGCAGTGCCCATTCTCTCAGCCAATCAACCCAGTCTGGTCAATACTAGGAGCCAATAACTTCTGGGAGAAATCAGATATGGTAGAATGGATGCATTTGTCTGTCCTTTGTTTGTGAAGAGCTGTAGAAGGTATTTGTGATGTATGTGAACCCAGAAAGTGGCCTTAAGTAGATCTTGTTTCTAGTTACTAGCCATAATAATATATGAAGTGTACAGATACTTTGGTATAAATTTGAACTTCGGAGTGTAGAAAATTCTCATATACATACCTACCAATCGAGGTCTCTTGCAATTTTAAAATATAGCTTACTGAAAGATTTGTGAATATCACCATGCTGTACATCATGATCACATCTATAACAATATCTGCCATTCTTGATATCCAATTAAGTTTAGCCAGAAAGAGGAAGTTGACATAATGAAAAATAGTGCAAGTCAATTAAAAAAGACTTAGAATAAGTTTATTGTCACTTTGAATGTACACTAATTGGCATACATTAAAATGAAATTTCATTGCATACAGCTCTCAAAGGGTCTCCATCTGGAAGGAAGGAAGGAAGGAAGGAAGCTAGGAAGGAAGGAAGGAAGACTGTTGGATGGCAAGGGAGAGCCAAGATTTTGAGAACTATAAAAATTGAAACAGATTACCACAGACTGTTTCATTAGTATAATTATCATTTGTGACGTAGACATAAAGAAAAAAATGTATCACAAGTGAGATGTTAGTCGATTAGGGATTTAATAAGAAAGAAGTTCATGCAGCTCACAGAAACTCCCACTTTAATGTATTTACTAATAAATGGAGAATGCTTATTATTTCATTTCCATGGTTCTGCAAAATGGATTGTGAAAACTCTGCGTCAATTATGCTTCCTTGATCATGTGCTGATCTTGACACTTATTTACATTTATTGCAGATCACATTCTGAAACATTCCACCAGTCTATCCCAAAGGTGATTTTTCAAAATGCAACTGGACTTTCTTGGGGGAGAGGGGGTGTCCTTGAAAATATTTTTCTTCTCATCCAAGAAGCTTCCTCAATTCTTCTTCTTGGATTAGAAGCTTTTTCAAGAAAAAAAAAACCCACGGAAGTCCAGCAGTGTTTTCAAAAACACCTTTGGGACAACTATGACTTGGATGATTGAGAATCTCTGTAGACATTAGACCAGCCTCTTTCGATATGCCCAGGAAAGAGGGGAGTTGGCCAAACTGCTGTCTTGCCTTTCCATTTACTGCTTCTTGCAGTTCTCAATTCCTCTTTTCCCTTTTTTCCAGCCTTATTCAGCCTCTGGCTTATCCCTACTTTGGATTAGGCATCCATGAAGCTCTGGGACTTTATAGCATAGGACTTCATCTGTAGTGTCCACGAATTGATGCCAGGAGTCGGTGACTTCAAATCATGCTCTTTTATTTAAAGTTGGAACCGAACTGGGGCAAAGGAAAAAGCTTGCGGCTTTTATTCCTTTAGCCGCCGTGGCCGCGGCCAATGGCACCGCTTTGAATCTCCCGCGATTCGAATGGACCAATCGCGGGAGATTCTTAGCGAGCCAATCGGCGCGGCTCGCCTGACCAATCAGAGTGCACCGCGCTTTGGCCAATCAAAGCGCGGGGATCTCAAGAATGCTAATTAGGGACAGAACACCCCTCCCCTCTTGGTTCAGTCCTTATGTCGCGTAGTCACGTAGGTAGGCAGGGCTCCGTCTGGGACTACTGGACCTGCGCAGCTCAGTCGTAGGTTGGATCCCGGCCGGTTCGGTCGGGATCTCTGCTGCTCCTGCTGCCGTCGTGGGAACCGGCTGGTTGGTCGGGCCGGGCCGCTCTCCGTAGCTCCCTCCTGGGCCTCCCGGGTTGGTTGAGCTGCGGGTTTCGCCGCTCCCGCTCGGTCTTTCCGGATCGGTCGAGCTGGCCTGGCTGTCTCTTCCTGGAGAGGGGTCGTGATGGCTGCTTTCCGGTAAGTATGGCTGGTTTATTCTTCTTTGGTTTTGGTCCCCTGGGTATTCCCTCCCCCCTTGGTTTGTTTTGTGGGGGTTGGTTTCACCTGTTTGTGCGTCGGTGGTCTCTTGGTTGGTAGTCCTCGACCTTAGTTGGTCGATGTGGCGTTTCCACGCTTGTCCGTCTGCTATTTGTAGCCGATACGAGTGTGGGCCTGTTATTTGTGTGATGATGGCCGGTATCCATAGTGGGTCTCCCGTCAGGTTTCTTGCGTATACGGGGTCGCCGGGTGCGAAGGTTCGGTGTTTGCTGTTTGAGTCTGGGGGCTTCTCCGGGTTATATGTGGGGTGTAACCTGTCGAGTGGGGACCTTAATTTCCTCCCCATTAATAGTTCGGCTGGGCTCTTATTCGTTGTGGTATTTGGGGTTATGTGTTGGGTGAAGAGTAGTTTGTTTATTTTCTCCTGGATCTCCCCGTGGTCTATTTTCCGGATGGTCTTCTTAGTGAATTGGACCATCCGTTCCGCCCTACCGTTCGCCGCCGGGTGCACCGGTGCTGTCAGCGCGTGGCGGATGCCCCTTTCCGCTAGGAATTTTTCGAATTCCAGCGAGGTGAATTGGGGCCCGTTGTCGGAAACGACGACGTCTGGGAGGCCGTGAGTTGCAAAGAGTTTGCAGAGTTCCTGGATCATGGCCTCCGTGGTTGTCATCTTCATGTTGCTTACCTCCAGCCAGTTGGAGTAAGCGTCAACTGTTATGAGGAAGGTGTGTCCTTTTGTGGGCCCCGCGAAGTCTATGTGAATCCTAGACCAAGGTCCCCTTGGGGTTTCCCACTCTAGGACGGGTGCTGTGGGTGGGCTTGGCCTAGTTTCCTGGCATCGTTGGCACCTTGCTACCCAGGTCTCAATTTGTTTGTCCATCCCTGGCCACCAAGCGTTACTTCTGGCCAGGGCTTTAGTCCTAACGATGCCAGGGTGCCCCTCGTGTAGCAGTTCCAAAACCTTCCCTTGTAGCTTTTCTGGAATGACCACCCTATCCCCCCATAGTATGCACCCTTTTAATAACGATAGTTCCATTTGGCAGTTTCGGAATGTTTTGACGGACTCGTCGTTGTCCCTTTCCGGCCACCCTTTCTCTACCCAATGTTTGTGGGGTGAATGCCGTGACGGTCTAGGAGGTATCCTAGGAATTCTACCCGTTCCGTGCATAGCTGGCATTTCTCCCTCTTGACTTTGAGCCCGGTCTCTTTAAATTTGGTTAGGACCTCCCTTAGGCGACCCTCTAGTTCGGCTTGGTTGGTTGCCGACACTAGGACGTCGTCGAAGTAAGGTACCACCCCCTTGATGCCTTGCAGTAGTCTTTCCATTAGGCTTTGGAATATTCCCGGTGCCACGCTGACTCCGAATTGGAATCGGTTGCATTTAAATGCCCTCCGGTGAGTGACTATGGTTTGTGCTTCTGCCATTTGCTCGTCGACTGGCAACTGTTGGTATGCCTGGGCGAGGTCGAGCTTGGCGAAAAAACCTTGCCCCCTCCCAGTGAGTGCAGTAGGTGTTGCACTACTGGGACGGGGTAGGCGCTTTGTTGTAGCGCGCCATTTAGGGTGACCTTATAGTCCCCACAGATCCTCACCGACCCATCGGGCTTGATCGGGGTGACTATGGGGGTCTCCCACCGGGCGTGGTCTATTGGCTGTAGGACCCCTTGTTTGACGAGCTTGTCAATTTGCTCGTCTATCTTGGGTTTAAGTGCGAATGGCACCCGCCTTGGTTTCAGGCGTTTTGGGGGGACGTTTGGGTCTAGGTTGAAAGATATAAGGGGCCCTCGGTACTTGCCTAGGTTTCCGTCGAAGACCTCTTGGAATTCCCGGGCCAGTTGCTGCTCCCAGCTGTCGTCGGTGACGTGGTCGACTCCCGTGACTGCGATGCCGAGCGGGGCGAACCATTGCAGTCCCAGTAGGCTTGGGCGGTCGCTGTCGACGATTGTCAGGGGAAGTCTTTCGGTGTGCCCTTTATATGTGATGTTGAAGTGTTTGGTTCCGACTACCGGGATGCGGTTTCCCTGGTAGTCCTTTACAATGAGTCTCTGGCTGTCTAGGTTCCTCCTTTGGAGGGTAGACACCAAGCGCTTTATTTCATGCCATGCTATCATGGAGAGGTAGGACCCGGAGTCCACCTCCATTTTGCATGGCTGGCCCTCAATGCCTACCTCCACGTGGACCTTCCGGGTGTCATTGGTTATGGCGTGGCCGATGGTGACCGTCTGATGGGTCTCCTCTCTTTGCCGGTTATCGCTGCCTCACAGGGATCGTCCGTTCCGGTCCCATCTGTTGTCCGAGGGGCGATCTCTGGTCCGGG
Source organism: Hydrophis major (assembly GCA_033807585.1). Lineage (NCBI taxonomy): Eukaryota > Metazoa > Chordata > Lepidosauria > Squamata > Elapidae > Hydrophis > Hydrophis major. The sequence goes on from CM066329.1 coordinate 219,628,515, forward strand.
GGTGTGTGCTCTCTCTCCTTCAGTCGCTCTGGTCCCATCGTGCCGGGCTGTGGTTCTTTTTTAGGCGGCAGACACGGGCGATGTGTCCCTTCTTGTCGCAATGCCGGCAGATCGATTTGAAAAACCAGCATTCCGACCTGGGGTGGTCGCTGCCACAACCGGCACAGTTGGTCCTCGACTTACGACCCCGCCGGTTCCGTGGGTCGCGGCCTGTCTGGAGGCGATGGATGTCCTCCTTGTCATCTGAAGTGCCCGATGCCGAGTGGAAGTCGCCCTGGTGGGTGGTCGTCTCGGGTTGGGCCTCGGTCGACCTCGCAGGGTTGTCGTTTCCACTGCGGTCCCCAGTGTTTGGTCTGCGCATGCAGTCGGCGGAAGTTTGGGTTGCTTCGGCGGCTGCGGCTGCGGTGAGGGTGTCTGCTAGGCTGATGTTGCCCTTGGCCATCAGCCGGCTCTGGAGGACAGGGTCCCACAACCCGAGCACGATTCTGTCTCGCATGGCGTCGTTCAGGTTGTCGAATTCGCAGAGCCCCCCCTAGGCGCCGTAGCTCGGCAACGAAGTCGCTGAAGCTCTCACCCGACCATTGGTCCCAACGGTAGAATTCGTTGCGTCGGATCAGGATGGGTACCTCTGGAGCGTAGTGCCGCCGAAGTATTGGCTCGAGGACGTCCCAGTCCATCGCGGTCGCATCGGCGGGTTTGGCAAGCGCCTTGGCCATCTTGAATACCTCGGTCCCGCAGTGGGTCAGGAAGACGGCGCGCTTCATGGGGCCGGTGGCGTCCTTCAGGTCGCTGCACTCGAGGAACATGCGGAATTGGTCGGAGTACGATTCCCAGTCCTCGGTGGCGGGGTTGAAGGGTGCGGGGGGTGCGATTTTCGCCATCGTGGTGATTCATCTGGCTTCCGTCGGACACGTGGTTCGGTTCAGGGTCTGGATCCCATCCTCGTCGCCAGCGTAGTGTCCGCGAATTGATGCCAGGAGTCGGTGACTTCAAATCATGCTCTTTTATTTAAAGTTGGAACCGAACTGGGGCAAAGGAAAAAGCTCGCGGCTTTTATTCCTTTAGCCGCCGCGGCCAATGGCACCGCTTTGAATCTCCCGCGATTCGAATGGACCAATTGCGGGAGATTCTTAGCGAGCCAATCGGTGCGGCTCGCCTGACCAATCAGAGTGCCCCGCGCTTTGGCCAATCAAAGCGCGGGGATCTCAAGAATGCTAATTAGGGACAGAACACATCGATTGTAGTCTCTCTCAGGGGTGGGATTCAAATTTTTTAACAACTGGTTCTGTGGGCATGGCTTAGTTGGTGGGTGTGGCTTGGTGGTCATGTGACTGGGTGGACATGGCTTGGTGGCCATGTTACTGGCTGGATATGGGCAACTCAACATCACTCACATCAAGACACGCATCTCCTTGCCTGGCCTCTCGTGACTGTAGGGATGCTGCAACAGTTGTAAAGGATGAAAAATGGTCATAAGCCATTTTTTCAATGGTCACTCCACACAAGCTAAGTACCAGCAAAGAAGGGGAAAAAAGCTCCAGAGAAGTTCCTGAGACACAAAGTCTAGTCCTGCCAAGAATGTAATAAGGGTTAATGGAGAGGCAATTTCTGTAAGCAACACCAGAATGTTTCCTTTCTGCCTTCCTTACAGGATAAGGACAGTAATTTCTTCTAACAACTGCTTCTCCGAACTGCTTAGAATGTTAACAACCGGTTCTAGCAAATAGGTGCTGTTCCATACTAGCAGGCTTGTAGGCCTGCATTCCTATTGGTCCGGAAAAGCCGGACTGTGATTGGACAAAACTAAGCATTCTGATTGGTTCTTATTCGGCTGCCGCAATTGGGTAAAACCAAGCGCGGCAAGCTCAAATGCATGTCATAGGCTGCCTAGCCGCAGCCAGCTCTATAAAAGGTGCTGCCTCAGCTGGGAGTTTTGTCTCAGTATCTGGTTTCCAAATAAAGAGCTGTTGTCACTACTTGAGCCTCGTCTCTCCTTGGGACCCACCGCCCAGACTTAACACTGGCGATGAGGGTGGGATACTGAGACAACAGAGCTGACTAGCATGTGGCAGATAGCACATAGACGACCTGCAAGATGGCCAGCAGCGCCGTGCCACCCACACTATTCAATCCAGCCAGCGAGGACTGGGAGTCCTACATTGATCGTTTCCAAATGTTCTTGGAATCAAACAACCTGAAGGACGCCACCGGCAGCAAGAAGCGAGCGGTTTTTCTAACACAGTGCAGACCCGCTGTTTTTAAAATGACCAAGGCATTCGTGAAGCCAACAGATGTCAAGACCATGGATTGGGTTACCCTAGCTCCCATCCTCCAGAACCACTACGCCCTGGCGGTGCCAATTCTCATCTGTCGGCATGACTTTTATCAGAGGGATCAGCGCGAGGGCGAGAGCGTTGGAGAGTTCATAGCTGACCTGAGGGATCTAGGAGGCTTGTGCGGATTCACCAATCTAGACGAGGCCATGCGTGACTGAGTCATCCTCGGCCTGAAAGACCCAACTCTCCAAAGCAGACTGATGGCTAAAGAGGACATCTCCCTCGCCGACGCCGTAGCCGAAGCCACTGCAGCCAAGGCCACCCGTAAGTCAACGGCGCGAATGAGGCGTTCAAATGGAAACGACCGCCAACCCACCAGCGAGACGGCAACTGCAGCCGACAAACACACAGCATCCACCCACCACGGTGACATCAAATCCCCTTCTGACAGCAAAGAGGAAGAAATTCACAGACTTCAGTCGGAACGTGAGTGACGAGACCGGCGCGGTCATAAGTCTAGTTACCAATGTGCCGGCTATGGAGGAAATCACCCGCGTTCCGTATGCAAGTTCCTGGATGCTGTTTGCCGTTTTTGCGAAAAACGAGGGCATATTGCCAAAGTATGCCGTAACAAACAAAATTCCAGCCCCCAACAATGGGGAAACAGCCCAAAAAGAAGAGATGGCACCCCTACCATAAACCAGGACCGCCATAATGACAGCCGATGGAACCGGGACAGCCGACCCAGGAAGTTCATCAAGGTACCCAGAAGAGAAGAAGCGCACCAAACAGTCACCATCGGCCACGCTTCATCAATAGACGCACGAAAGATACGTGTAGAGGTCAACATCGAGAATCAGCCTTGCACCATGGAGGTAGACTCCGGTTCCTCCCTCTCTATGGTCTCCTGGAGGATCATCAAAAGACTAATTCCCAGCATCCGCCACCAAGAGCTAAGCAACCAGAAGCTAATATTAAGAGACTATCAAGGTAATCGCATTCCGGTCATTGGCACTGGACATTTTCAAGTTTCATTCAGAAACCACACCACCATCCTACCACTCACAATCGTCGATAAAGACAGACCCAGCCTACTCTGGTTACAGTGGTGTCCACCGTTGGGGATCGAGATGGCAGGCATCAAACACACAGAAGATGAAAACTGGGAAGCAATGCTCATCCAGGACTTCCAAGAAGTCTTCAGTGAACATCTAGACAAGTACAAGGGGTCCCCTATCTCCTTCAATCTCAGCCCTGACAGTGCTCCATCCGTCTCAAGCTGTGCCGAGTGCCTTTTGCACTCAAGCCTAAAATAGACCAACAATTAGACAAACTAATAGTGCAAGACGTGTTAGAACCCATTGATCATGCCCGTTGGGAAACCCCAATTGTCACCCCCATCAAACCCGATGGCTCCCTGAGAATTGGTGGTGACTACTAGGCCACCTTCAATCACGCATTGCAGCAGAGCAGTGCCAGTGCCAGTAGTCCAATATCTCCTGCACTCACTAGGGGGTAGCAAGATCTTTGCAAAGCTCGACCTGGCTCAAGCTTATCAACAACTGCCAGTCAATGCTGAAACCACCGAAGCCCAAACAATAGTGACACATAGAGGGGCGTTCAAATGTAACTGGCTCCAGTTTGGGGTCAGCGTCGCACCGGGCATTTTTCAAAGTCTAATGGAGAGATTGCTGCAGGGAATTAAAGGAGTCGTTCCTTATTTCGACAATGTTCTGGTAGCAGCCCCTACCAAAAAACAATTGGAAAAACGACTGAGGGCGGTCCTACAGAAATTCAAAGACGCTGGCCTCAAGGTAAAAAAGGAAGAGTGCCAATTATGAACTGAAAGGGTTGAATTTCTTGGCTACCTCCTTGACAAACAAGGAATTCACCCCACAGATAAAAAATTGAAAGCCATCAAAAATGCCCTCAGATCAAAGAACAAAACGGACCTCCAAGCCTTCCTCGGACTCATTAATTTCTATAACATTTTTCTACCCAGAAAGTGACTGTCGCAGAACCCCTGCATAGACTCCTTGATAAAAAGGCTTCCTGGATATGGGGATGGTGAGAAGAGCACGCTTTTTACCAGATAAAAAACCTTTTGACTTCAGACGCAGTCCTCATGCAATACAATGAAACGCTACCTCTGACTGTTACTTGTGATGCATCACTTTTCGGGGTTGGCGCCATCTTGAGCCACGTTTTACCAAATGGAATGGAAGCCCCCGTTGCATTCTTTTCCAGAACATTGTCCAAGCCAGAGAGGAACTATAGCCAGCTGGGCAAAGAAGCCCTCGCCATCGTTTCAGCAGTAAAGAGATTCCACGAATACATTTATGGTAGGACATTTTCCATTATTACAGACTATAAGCCCCTACTTGGCATATTGGCGGGTGACAAGCCCACTCCACACATCTTGTCACCTAGAATGACCAGATGGTCTGAATTTCTTGCTGCTTATAATTACAAATTGATACATCGCCCTGGCAAGATAATCTCGCACGCCGACGCCTTAAGCCATTCCCCCTTGCCAGACTTGCAAGAGGACCCAGCAACCACATTACCAGTCTTGCAAATTGAAACAATCCCCATACCACCAGTAACCGCGCAAGACATCGCCCACAAAACTAGGAAGGACAGATGCTTGGCGCAAGTTCTCAGCTGGTTGGAGAGGGGATGGCCAGAAACTGAGCCAAACGAACTTTTTAAACCGTTTAAAAACTGGCAAACTGAACTCTTCGCAAAGAGGTTGTGTGTTGTGAGGAGACCGGGTAGTAATACCAGAGACACTACAGAAAAAAGTTTTAGACTTGCTGCATGACAGGGCACCCTGGTATTGTGCGCATGAAAGCCCTGGCCAGGAGCTATGCTTGGTGGCCAGGCATGGACAAGCAAATTGAAACCTGGGTCGCCGCTTATAACAGATGCCAAGAGACTCACTCGACTCCCCCTAAGGCCCCACCATTAGAATGGGAAACACCCAGAGGCCCTTGGTCGTGCATCCATATTGACTTCACAGGGCCAACCAAGGGGCACACCTTCTTAATCACTGTTGACGCTTATTCAAATTGGCTCGAGGTGAGCACAATGAAGACAACCACCACAGAAGCTGTCATCAAGAAATTAAATAGACTTTTCGTGACGCATGGTCTGCCAGATGTTATCGTTTCTGACAATGGGCCACAATTTACCACCTTGGCTTTTGAACAATACTTGGCAGACCGCGGCATCCGACACACATTGACATTGCCAGATCACCCGGCGGCAAATGGTAGAGCTAAACGCATGGTTCAATTTACAAAAAAAAGTTCTGCACAAAATGGAACATGGCAACATCCACGAGAAGATCACCAGGATGCTTCTTCTACAACATATCATACCAAATACCAACAACAACAAGAACCCAGCAGAGCTATTAATGGGCAGAAGACTCAGGTCACCTCTAGACCGCCTGCACCCTGCTTACACTCCAGAAAAACCCCTTGGTTCCAGCAGCAAGCACCACGCCTTCAAGGTAGGAAACACTGTATTTGCCAAAAACTTTACAGGGGACCCACTTTGGATCCCTGCAAAAATCACCCAAGTCATAGGCCCCCGCTCCTACAGGCTTGAGACCACCAATGGGAGGTCGTGGAAACATCATATTGACCAGCTAAGATCCAGGCTGGCCGCTTCCCCCCTCATAGACTCTAACCAAGAAATCAGAGGGGGGGGACCTCAAGTTCAGAAAATGAACGAACATCTGTACAGGTAGAACACCCTCCACAGACATTAAACAAAAACCAACAATACTTACCAGCCAGAAGGGAGTCGTGGCAGACGGGCACTTCTCCTGGAAGCAGCTGCCGGACAAGCTCCACCAGCCCAGAGAGCCCAGGCAGGAGCAGCAGAGCAAACGACTCAATCGACCCGGAATCACCAGGCGGGAGTCGCAGCCAGAGGACCAGTTCACCCTTCCAGGCAGTTCCATCTTGCAGCTTGAGAGCGACGCAGAGCCCGTCCGAACCCGATGGTGAACAGAGACATTGTGAACTGCGCAAGTCTAGTAGGCAGGTACGAAGACCTGCCTACTTGCGTGATTACATTATCCCGCCCCTTGGACGGAACCAAGAGGGGAGGGGTGTTCCATACTAGCAGGCTTGTAGGCCTGCATTCCTATTGGTCCGGAAAAGCCGGACCGTGATTAGACAAAACTAAGCATTCTGATTGGTTCTTATTCGGCTGCCGCAATTGGGTAAAACCAAGCGCGGCAAGCTCAAATGCATGTCATAGGCTGCCTAGCCACAGCCAGCTCTATAAAACATGCTGCCTCAGCTGGGAGTTTTGTCTCAGTATCTGGTTTCCAAATAAAGAGCTGTTGTCACTACTTGAGTCTCATCTCTCCTTGGGACCCACCGCCCAGACTTAACAGGTGCACACTGGCAGAATCCCACCCCTGGTCTCTCTCCCTCTCAGTCTCCCTCTCCCTCTCTCCCTCCCTCCAGCAAAAGTCTTTCTTTCTCTCCTGCAAACTCCACCAGAAATGAGTCTTTGGGATCCTGCAAGGCATCCTACTTCAAGAGGCTGCACCAGTGCAACAAGTCTCACAAAGACTTTTCTTGCGTGAAGCCAAAAGCCTCTCTCTCTCTTTCCCTCCCCCCCCCTCTCTCTTTGTCAGAAGACAGAGAGTGGGTGAGTCTTCATCATAGGTTGGGAACTGCAATTTGGCTCCCCGGATGAAAGACTGTATAACATCAGTTTACAGCCATGTGATGATGCAACCAGATCAATGGCTATTGCAAAGCAGCTGAAAGGAACTACACAGGGATGAGGTGTGCCATAACTCTCTGAGAGTCCCATTTGGGGTTACTTTCATGGGAAAGTGGGTCATCCTGAGGCTGATGGGTAGATTCCCTGCCCTGTTGGCCTCATTGTTTGTAGTTTGTTTTCTGTTATTGTCCTAAAATTAGGAGGGGGATGTCCCAAGAAATAGCACCGTGCCACTTTAAGCCCCAAATGATGAATGGATGGAATTATTCTGATAATAGCCCTTTAAATGAAGGTGCCACTTGGAGATGATGTATTTCTGTGTAGAGATGATGGATGCAGGCAGATTCTGTTCCTTGTTGCCAAAGGCAGTTTGTGTTTGGAAGCAAGTTAACAGTGGAACTGGGAGAGGGTGAACAGAACAATATTAGATGCATAATGGGAGATTGACCTCATAGGAACTCTTAAGTCTGGACTTGCTGCCAGTAATAGCGTCTAGAATGCAGAGTTTCCCAGCAAAAAATATGTACTATGAAGCATTATAGAGTCAGAAAGGGCCGTGACATAGTTTATATGTGTTTAATCCAAAATCATCCTGGCTGTAGAAGTAAAGCAACATCTACATAGCAATAGCCATACCACTTTGACTTATATACCACTTCACAGTGCTTTTACAGCCTTCTCCAAGCAGTTTAGAATCAGCCTATGGCCCTTAACAATCTGGGTCTCCATTTTACCCACCTCAGAAGGATGGAAGGCTGAGTCAATCTTGAACCAGTCAGGATCAAACAGCTGGCAGTTGCCAAAGTTGGCCTGCCATACTGCATTGTAACCACTGTACCACCACGGTTCATCTACAACACAAAACTAGCTTCACCAACCACTTATTTATATTATTACAAGCTAAAGGTTGTATCGTGATTTTGTAGGTGATTAGTAAAATGGTAGGGGCATCCTTGTTGGATGTATGGCTGTATATCCACTCACAGGACACAGGCAGACACTTAAACCTACAAAGAATCAAGCCAGCAAAGACAGCCAGGAAGTTATATGGCAATAGGTACAGATAAGCAGAAATAAAAGTTTGAAGTGTATATATTGTAAGTGGCATTGGAAAATGTTTAACTGCTCTTGATCACCTAATTTTGAGCATCTTTCTTGCCACTGGGGGTTTGTGTGAAGACTAGAGACACAATATTAAACATGATTGTATTTTTGTAGCTTTTAAAATAAACTAAAAGCTTTAAAAGAACAATGTCAGCATTTCAAGTAATGCACCCATAGAAAGCAGAACAAGCCAGGTAAGTTCCTCAAAGAACAATTTGATTGAATATATCATATTGGCACAACTGGTGAAAACTGACCAATTGCTTGGGAATGACCTTGGTTCCCACAGGAAAAACTTTTGTTTTGACTGTCAAACCCCAGTTAACTCTTTCCCTTCCCCTCCCATCTAGTGGCAACCCTGAAGCCTCAAAGATGGCCCCAGCCATGTTCACTTCAGGGTTGACAGTCAATTTACAACTTTCTGCATTTCCATTACAACTGAACCAACTTTCTATGGGCTAGTTTTGTCTAAACTACATTTTTACAAGTCTTGCTTTGGGGTCTATTTTGGGGGCTTTCTGCTGCCCAATGAACCTAACACAACTGGCACCACAAACAGAGAAAGGAGGGCAATAACAATACTTAGTCAATGCCTCTGAAGAGCAATTATATCAGGATATAGGCTATTTCTTTTTAAATTAGGCTCCAGATCATTGAAATAACAGAGTAACAGAGTTGGAAGAGACATTGAAGGTCTTCTGGTCAACTCCCCTTTGAGCAGGAGACCATTTCAGACAAATGGCTGTCCAATCTCTTCTTAAAAACTTCCAATGATGGAGTATCCACAACTTCTAGAGACAAACTGTTCCACCGGTAAATGGTTTTCATTGTCAGGAAATTTCTCTTTAGCTCTAAGTTGTTTCTCTCCTTGATGAGTTTTCATCCATTGCTTCTTGTCTGGCCTTCTAATGCTTTGGAGAATAGGTTAACCCCTCCCTTTTTCGTGGCAGCCCTGAAATATAGGAACACTGCTATCATGTCATTCCTAGTACTTCTCTTCAGTAGATTAAACTATTCCTATAACCATTCTTCATGTGTTTTAGTTGCCATAACCCTAGTCATCTCAACATCTTTTTTTATATTGCGGCGACCAAAACTGGATGCAGTATTCCAAGGGCATTACCTTACCTTACCAAGGCATTATAAAATGGTGCTAATACTTCATGTAATCTTGATCCTATCTCTCTGTTAATGCAGCCTAGGACTGCATTGGCTGATTTGGTGGCTGCAGGACACTTGCTGGCTCGTATTTAAGTGGTTATCTACTAGGACGCTTAGATCTCTCTCGCTGTTACTGCTATTGAGCCAACTTCCACCTATTCTACACCTGTACATTTGGTTTTTCTTTGCTAAGTGCAAAACTTTACTTTTCTCTACATTGAATTTCATTTTGTTAGATTGGGCCCAGTGTTCAAGTCTGTCGAGATCCTGCTGGATTTTGACCCTATCTTTTGGGGTGTTGGCTATTCCTGCCTGCTTGGTGTTTTCTGCAAATTTGATGAGTTCCCCTTTTATTTCCTCATGCAAATCGTTGATATTAATGAGTACTGGGCCTAAGGCAGAATCTTGAAGTACTCCACTGCTTACTTTCCTCCAAGTAGATGTAGTTCCATTAAGGATTACATGTTGAATGCAATTCAGTTAGAAACCCATCTGGTGGTGCTTTCTATCCCACATTTTTCTAACTTACCAAGAAGTTGGTTGCAATCTACTTTGACAAATGCCTTTCTGAAATCCAAGTATACTATGTCCACAAGCATTTCGCTGGTCCACTAATTGAGTCACTTTGTCAAAGAATGAAATAAGGTTTATTTGGCGTGATCTGTTTTTGACAAACTCACATTGACTTCTAGAGTTAAAATTTGCTTGCTTCTAGGTGTTCACAGACCTGTGGCTCGATTATCTTTTCCAGGCTCTTCCAAGTATTGATGTCAGGCTGATTGGATTGTAGTTTCCTGGATCCATTTCCCCCCTTTTTTGGATGAGAACCATATCAGCTCTTTCCCAGTCCTCTGGTAATTCCCTGGTGCTTCAGGATCTTTGAAAGATATGAGTTGATTCCATAGCTCCAGGATCATAACTCCTTCAGAATTCTGGGTTGTAATCCATCTGGTTCTGGTGATTTGAACTCATCTAGGGTGGACAGATGTAATGTGTGGACCCATCCCAGTAGATTGTAGGTTTGGATGTACCACTCTGGGTCCAATGTGAACTAACTTTCTCTGTCTCTCTCCCTCTCTCTCTCTGTCTCTTTCTCTCTCTCTCTCTCTGTCTCTTTCTCTCTCTCTCTCCGTTGCCACCTCTCTCTCTCTTTCATATTCTCATTCTATCTCTCTCATATTCTCTTTCTCCATCTCTCTCTTACACACACACACACACACACACCCTTTCCCCAATGGCAGCCATATGTGAACTGGAATACTGAAGGGTCCAGAGATTCATTCAGTTGCTGCAGAAAGAGAAGACTATTGAGAATATGAAAGATGACAGATGAATTTAGGCTGTTAGGCTAAGCAACCAACCCTAAACAATTCATATAAGGGTGTGGGGAAAAGTCATCAAGGCAGCAATCAAATTCATGGCAGATATAGGAAATCTACCAGTAAGTGATCACTCTGATCCTCTGAATTGCTCCAAGAGCTGCTACTTGCACCCATCCAAAAGGAACACTGAGTTTCTATTAAGCCTCTGCATGGCTGTACACTATGCATTTTTTTATTTTGAGTTTTGGGTTGTTTGTTTAATGTACTGCTTCCTGTTATGCTTTCTCCCCCTTCCCAAAGAAAGGGGAGGAAAGGAGGGAGGCAGAGAGAGAGAGAGAGAGAGAGAGAGAGAGAGAGAGAGAGAGAGAGAGAGAGAGAGAGAGATTTACTAAAGAGGAATGCAATTTGATGCAGTATCTTAGCCTCTGCCTGCCGCGTTGCCAGGATTGGAATAAAGAATCCATTAAAATAACAAAGCAAAAAGCAAAGAGGAGAGAAAAAGAAAAATAGACCTACGTGCAGAACAAACAACGGTCAATTTGGATTCTAGATAGCAACAGGCATAAAGGCTTGGGGTACATCAAGACAGGAGCGGGGTGTAATAGGGGGAATGTAACAGGGATGGGTGAAATAAGGTTGAGGAGCCATTTCTTTCTGGCTATTGTTGATATCAGGCCTGGTTTCAAATTTAAAGATAACAAAATAATGGAAGGGACCTTGAAGGTCTTCTAGTCCAACTCCCTGCAGGCAGGAAACCCTATACTATTTCAGACAAGTAGTTGTCTAATCTCTTCTTTAAAACTTCCAGTGTTGGAGCATTCACAACTTCTGGAGGCAAGTTGTTCCACTGGTTAATTGTTCTGTCAGGAAATTTCTTTTAAGTTCTAAGTTGCTTCTCTCCTTGATTGGTTTCCACCCATTGCTTCTTGTCCTGCCTTCAGGTGCTTTGGAGATTAGCTTGATTCTCTCTCCTTTGTGGCAGCCCCTGAGATATTGGAACACTATCATGTCTTCCCTAATCCTTTTCCATCAAACTAGACATACCCAGTCCCTGCAACCATTCTTCATACATTTTAGCCTCCAATCTCCTAATCATCTTTGTTGCTCTTCTCTGCACTCTTGCTAGAGTCTCAACATCTTTTATTATATTGTGGTGACCAAAAGTGGATGCAGTATTCTTGATTCTATCCCTCTTTACAATTCCTCCAGGAATAAAAAATTTAAAAAAGCTTATTTGATGTATTTTATTTATACGCATGCATGAATGGATGGATGGACCTCATAGAAATACATTAGAAAAAAGAGATCGCCAGGGCAAGTTTTGGCCAATGTTAGGTACAAGTGGAGAATAGCTCTATGCAGTGAATAAAGTATCCCCTCCATCAATAATAAATTTGGAACAAAAAAATGGGGCATGAGATACAAATCTCAAACATCTAAAAAGCCCATAGAAAATAGCTATCTCATTGGAAGCAAATGGTGATGCTCAGAGAAACATTTGAACTGTCCGGATATAAAATACATGCCACCATCACTCAAAAAATTAGGCAATACATATAGGTAGCCTATGGAGGAGTGGTGTGGTAGCCTAGAGGTGGAGCTCTTGCCTCACAATCAGGAGACTGTGAGTTCGATCCTAAGTAGAGGCAGATATTTCTCTCTCTGGGCACAATGGGAATATATCTACTGAAAAAAACTTCTGCATTGGCAACAGGAAGGGCATCCGGCCAGTAAACACCCAGCTCCATTCAGTTGCCCTGACTCCAACCCGCAAAGGATTATGGGGTCGTTAAAAGACGGTGATGATATCGATAGCTTATGGACAAAAAAGGCTAAACACAATCATACAAAACCAAACTAAATCAATTAGCACTTGTATATACGCACCTACACAATCATTGAGTGACCGTTCAAAGTTACCACAGCACTGAAAAAAAAGTAACTTATGACTGGTTCCCACCCAGTGTCATCACATGATCTAAATTTTAAAACCTAAAAGGCCTCCAAAAATTATTTCGTTCTCAAGGACATGCTAAATGATGGGACATTCACATCTGTGGTGTGGCTGTCTTGCAATTAAGTAAGCGCACCAAAGTCATTTTGCACCTATGAGAATTTTCACTGAAATTTGCCTTCTGTTTGAAACAAAATTGAAAAGCATATTTTCTTACCTCAAATTCAATGAGGGCTGGTCATCCTCTTCTTTTAATGACCCCATAATCTTTTGAGGGATGGAGTTTGTTAATGGCCAGATGCCCTTCCTGTCACCAATGCGGAGTTTTGTTCAGCAGATATATTCTCAGTGTGCCCAGAGAAAGAAATATCTGCCTCTACCTAGGATTGAACTCACAGCCTCCTGATTGTGAGGCAAGAACTCCATCTCTAGGCCACCGCATCATTCCCAATGAGAGCTGGTAAGTGGAGTGGGAAATGTTCGTTCCAGCAGATTAGAGATGTCAATGTCTGCAACAAACCATAATCACATTATCATGGTGAAATGTGCGTGATGGCATCATTCAATGAACAATAAAGTTACTTGTTTGCAATGAATGTTAGATGCAAGTAGATCAGGGGGATGATATCATTACAAACATGTTGCGCTTTGCCCTTCCCCCTGAACAGCCCACAGACACCCAATCTAGGATGAGAACAAGTGCTAATCTTCCTTAATGTTGTCTTTAGTCATGTTCATTGTGAAGAAGTCAAAACTAAATGACTGCCCTTGGGCAAACTAGTCAAACAAATGATTGTAGAAAATTGAAGATTCTGAATAGGCAAATATTGAATATTTAAGCCTGTCGTAGTAATGACCAGTCCGCTAAAGCAATGGCTGATATAAAATAAATCACTCGAATCTATAATGAATAATAAATTAATTAAACAAATGTCACTGATGAATATGCTCCCTGAGCTAATGAATGGAAAATATCAAACTTTTCGAATTACTAAAGTTGGACTGAACAGAGTTTTTTTTTTGGGGGGGGGGGAGAATCACTCCCAATATCTGTGGCACCACTGAGATGCCGACATAGGGGCAGTTCTCACTGCTGATTGTTCTAGTGATTTGGCTTACTTTATTCTGTTTTTGTATGAGATTTCTCAACACCTCCGCTTCAAAGGCTCTAGGCAACATGCTAAATAAAGTCAGATTGCACTACATCATCATCATAATGCTACAAACAATAATCATAAATTTGAACTTTTAAAAAGTGCCTTCTCCAGATTAGTGTTAGAGATCCTACATGTCTACACCTTCAGCCTGGAAGAAGGAAGGAAGGAAGGAAGGAAGGAAGGAAGGAAGGAAGGAAGGAAGGAAGGAAGGAAAGAAAGAAAGAAAGAAAGAAAGAAAGAAAGAAAGAAAGAAAGAAAGAAAGAAAGAAAGAAAGAAAGAGGGAGAGAGTGAGGGAGGGAGGAAGGAAGGAAGGAAGGAAGGAAAAGAAAGAAAGAAGGAAAGAGGGAGGGAGGGAGGGAGGGAGGGAGGGAGGAAAGAAAGAAAGAAAGAAAGAAAGAAAGAAAGAAAGAAAGAAAGAAAGAAAGAAAGAGGGAGAGAGTGAGGGAGGGAGGAAGGAAGGAAGGAAGGAAGGAAAAGAAAGAAAGAAGGAAAGAGGGAGGGAGGGAGGGAGGGAGGGAGGGAGGGAGGAAGGAAGGAAGGAAGGAAGGAAGGAAGGAAGGAAGGAAGGAAGGAAGGAAGGAAGGAAGGAAGGAAGGAAGGAAAGATCAAACTCAGAATCCATTTCTTGACCAAATGGGATCTGGTGATGCTTCTTATGAGACCAGGAGAGCAAAAAGGTCAAAGTATGTCAGACCCAAGTCCAGAGATGACACAAAGAAATCCAAATGAGTTTAATCATTTGTTTGCTTACTTTTAACAGAATTACAGAACTTTGCCAAGCTAAAGCTTACAGTAAACTTCTAACCTACCAGATGCATCCTGAGACATGCTAGAGGGCTACTCTGAACCTCTTCCTCCTCCCCAACTAGCTTCTAATCTGAGCCAAGTTCTAGGTTAGCAAAACTCATCCCCCCCTTGTCGTTTCCTCCCCCCAGTCCTCCAGATGCATATTCCATCACAAAGTGTTCCCCTAGTCCTATGATGGAGAACCTATGGCACACGTGCCACAGGTGGCATGCAGAGCCATTTGTGCCGGCACACGAACCTCAGGCAAAGTGAGGCACACGAGCCTCACTGCGCATGCGCGCGCCTCACAGATGATTTTTGGCTGGTTTGAGGCCTTTTTCGGCCTCCCAGGCCTCTGCAGCCTGAAAGTAGGCCCATTTCATCACTTCCAGTATTTCTGGAAATACTGGAAGTAACGAAACGGGCCTATTTTTCAGGCTGCAGAGGCTTTCCTTAAGCCTGTGTAAGAGGAAAACATGAATAAAATCCATTGTATATTGTGTAACTGTGACTCAAACTTCAAAACTGCAAGTTGATACTTTTCTACTGCAAAAGGGACATTGAAACATTGAACAATCACACGTTGTGCTCTGGGAAAATCTGGGAAAATGTGTACGTGTTAGGGAACATCTAACTTCCTGATGTCCCATATTTGGTGATGAATTGTATACTGAAATTCAATAGGTAGATTGTAAACCAAGCTATCATAGGATGGGTAGGTTAGGGTATAAAATAGAATGCAAACTTTCTCTGGGTTCCTCCCATCTGCCAGGGTAGGAACCCGTTTCTGCAGAAATGCTATAATAAAGCTGTTTTCCTTGGATTAATATCGAATCTTTGGTGGTTTTTCGAGCCCCCACCCCACAATTTGGCAAGCCAAGCCAGGAGCCTCAACAGTGGTCTTCCGGAAGCTGGGGACTAGGTGAGTAGTGGCCATGACCTCCCATTGAGAGGTGCCTCCTCCCCGAATTCTGGTTGGCTCCAGAGGCGACTGGAAATCCAGATGATCCTTGGAAACAGCGTTTTGCCGGCTGATAGTCTGGGACTATTGAAAAGAGAATAGAGGAAAGCCTGAGTTGGGGACGCCCACACACCCACTACCTTGGAGGTCTGGAGTGATCAGGTAAAACCTTGTTCCTTTCATTTGCAGTCAGAAAAAGAAAAGGGGGGGGAAGAGGTCCTTAAACTCTCTGGGGGAATCCAGCATCTGCTGGAGGACTAGGACTAGGAGTCTGAAAGAGAGGGGTCCTTAAACTCTCTGGGAGAATTCAGCATTTTCTGGAGGACTGGACTGGTGAGTCAAGGCTCTGGGAGTCTGGAAGAGTAGAGATGGGAAAGGGACAAAGCAAGGGTCTTGGAGACCAGGAAGAAGCCTGTCTGGGACAGGGAAAAACTGACAATGGCAGGAAATCAATTCCAGTAGATTCGCCCCTGGAACAGCTACTCCAGCAGTAGGTTCTCCCCGAATCTAAAGGAATTCACCAGAAATCTCGAAAAGAAAAACATGATTTATCTTTGTTGAGACCGATGGCCAAAATATCCTCTGATTGATCCTAAATTTCCATATCACTGGCATCCTGAGGGGGAAACCAGTACCTATTGGATAACCAAATTGAGAGACTATATTCTCCAACACAAAATGACCACTCAAATTGCATACATAGATGTATGGTTTCATGTGAAATTTGAGGTTTCTGTCCCTCCAATTGAGGGTCAATACATGTCTCAACAAAAAGACAATGAGAGTGAGATGGACGATTGGCTGCAGAGTCCGCCACCCGCAAACCCTAATTTGAATAACGCGCCTGCCAACATTCCTATGGCACCACCGCCATTGCCGGTGGCACAACCCCCTCCTCAGCCACCTCTCTATCCACGACTGAGTAAAGAAGTGGAACAGTTGAGAAGAGAAGTGTTCAAAATTTTCCCTTCAGAGAAAAACCTGAAGTGAATGCATTTCCTCTTAGGGAAGTTCCTAAGGGGATCAATGTTGCAGGCAACCCAGTGACAGTCTTTGTGGCTGCCCCCATAAAACCAGCCGAGTTGCGAGAATTGAAAAAGACTCTTCCAAAACTTCATGAGAATGCTCATGAGGTGGTCGAACAGTTAGAACTACAGAGACACTGTAAAAACCAGACAGAAGTCACAGATGATGGTTGCAGCTGTGCAGGCTGCAGCTAAGAATGAGGTGAAGAAAAGTGTGGGTTGTGTAAGGGGGGCAATGGGAGGCCAGGGTGAGAGAAGGCGAGGCGGAATGCAAGGAAGTTTCAGAGGAAGAGGTTTCAGAGGGATGGGAATGAGACAGCCTGGAATGGATAGGAGTTGCTTCAGATATGGGAAGGAAGGACACTTTGTGCGCGAGAGTCCTACCAACCGGGAGGAGAGGAGTTATGCATTGTATGATGATTAGGGATGTTCCGGCTCCTTTAAGAGGACCTGCGGGGAACCATTGGTAAACATTTCAGTGGGTCCTGAACATCAGGAGCGGCTGTTCCTGATAGACACTGGCACAAGCCGGACTTCTATCTGTGACCCGATAAAGGGTGCACATAGATCAAGGAAAATGATAAAAGTAGTGGGGGTGAGTGGAAAATCACAGGATGTGAGAGTGTTTGAACAAATCAGACTGGAAATGAATGAAGTGGTGACTGAGGCTGCTGGAGTGAATTTGCTAGGGAGAGATCTGTTGCCTGTGTTTGGTATCCAGCTGTGGGATACCGGGAAGGGAGTAAGGATGTGGAAGATGACTGTGGAAGATGAGAGGGCAATTTCGGATGAGGTTTGGGCAGGAGATGAGAAAGTAGGAGGCCGAATGAACATTCAGCCTATCAAGATTCAAGTGCAGCTTGGGGTGACAAAGCTTTGGACCCCAAAATATTCAATGAGTAGAAGAGGGAGAGAGGGGTTGAAGCCTGTGATTGATAAATTGTTGAAACAGGGCATGTTGGAGCCTGCTATGTCACCTTTCATTCTCCAATACTTGCTGTGTTGAAGAAGGATGGGAAACATAGATTGGTTTTGGATTTGAGGAGCATCTCCTGATCCCTATACTATCTTGGGACGAATCCTTCCCAAAGACAAAGGTTTACGGTGATAGATCTGAAGGATGCCTTCTGGGCATGCCCCCTTGAGGAGGGAAGTAGAGACCTGTTTGCATTTAAATGGGATGATCCTGAGAGTGGAAGAAAACAGCAGTTCCCTTTGTTGTTTGGATAGGCTTTGAAAAGTTAGTATCTTTTGAGAAAAGGAAGGGAATTATGTTGATTCAGTATGTGGATGACTTGTTGTTGACTGGAGAGAAAGAGAAAGAAGTTAGAGCAACATCTGTAGCTTTGTTAAATTGGCTGAAGGAATTGATGTGACAATTTGGACTGATTCCAAATATGCCTGGGGTGTGGTCCATACCTTTGGTAAGATCTGGCAGGAGAGGGGTTTTATCAGGGCTGATGGGAAACAAGTTGAACAATTACAGCTTGTGGAACAGGTTCTGGAGGCCCTGCAACTGCCAAATCAAGTGTCAATAGTACATGTGAATACTCATCAGAAAGGGAATACCCCAGAGGTACTTGGAAACAGGTGGGCAGACAAATGGGCGAAAAAGCTGCAGGGGAAATAAAGCTGGTAATGGCATTAATTCCCTTGCTAGAAATGGAAGAGGATGAGGATTGGAAACCTGAGGGAAAAGAGAAAGATGATTTGGAAAAAGAAGGGTGTACATTAACTGAGGATGGGTGGAGAATTTCAGAGGGGTGAGGGTGGTTCCTGTGAATGTAATGAGAGGAATTCTGGAGAAGGTACATGAGGAAAGACACTGGGGAACAGAAGCACTGGTAACAGCTGTGAAACCACATTTTTGGAGCCCAAAGATGTGGACACTAGCCCAGAGTATCTGTTGGAAATACTTATTGGTGATTAAAGATCAATTGACAGGATGGGTAGAGGTCTATCCGACTAGAAGAGCCACAGCATCCACAGTAACCAAGATCTTATTAGAACAAATCATTCCACGATATGGGATGATGGAAGCTATTGATTCTGACAGGGGGACACATTTTACACAAAAAGTGTTGCAATCTGTGATGGGAGCTGTTGGGGTGAAATGGGATTTGCACACCCCTTGGCAGTGCGAAAGTGGAAAGGGCGAACAGGGAATTGAAGAGACATTTGACCAAATTACAATTAGAAAATGGGTTACCATGGACAAAGAACTTATCCTTGGCACTACTCAGAATCAGAACATGTCCAAGGAAAGACACTGGACCCTTTTGAAATGTTAATGGGGTAGCCCTACTTGGCAAAAATAAGGAATCCAATTCCTGAATTTAAAGATTTGTTTCTGAGAAAATATTTGCAGGCACTGTCCAGGTCTTTGTTTTCTCTTTATAAACAGGGATTGTTGGCACAACGACCATCACTTGCGGGAAGCCAACACCCCTATGAAACTGGAGATTGGGTCCTGATAAAGACTTGGAAAAGTGAGAAGCTGCAACCTAGATGGGAAGGCCCGTACCAGGTGCTGTTGACAACTGAATCTGCAGTTCGCACTCGAGAAGGAGGCTGGACGCATTACAGCAGAGTCAGGAAGGCACCAGATCCAAATTCTATGTGGAGGGCAGTTCCAGTGGATGGTCAGCCGCTGAAGCTCACCTTAAAAAGATGAAGAAGATTGGACCCTGGACTGAGCTAACCACCTTGATGATAGTACTGATGATTGCATCAGGAGGACAGATTCCATATTTTGGACTAGCTGGAGACTTGGGGACAGATTTATGGGAAGACAGTACATACATGAAGGATTTGAAGAAGGTATCACAAGCATTGAACATAACTAACTGCTGGATGTGCATGCACGTGCCAGGGAAGACAGGGGAGAGTTTAACATTACATGCAATCCCACTAAGTCAACAGGATTTGAGACCAAAGGGAAATAAATTTGAACAGTCTCCTATGAAAAGAAACCTATCCGGGAAGGTATTTGTCCATTTGAGAGAAAAAGCATATGTGTGTTTCAAGAGAAATGTATCCAAAGGAGTGGATTTGGGTGATTGGGAAAAATGCAACAAAACTGTTGATATGCCTTTATCTTGTAGTAACTACAGTTATTCTAACACTCATCATCAATTGAGTTATTTTAATCACGACCAATACCAGATGTGTATGTATTTTGAAGATATAATCAATTGGACTCAGACTTCGAATCAAACGTATGCCATAGAAAATTTTAGGTGGGTGTTGTGTGGGAAACATGCGTATAGAGAAGTGCCACCACGTTGGAGTGGGATTTGTACCATGGGATACGTGATACCAGTAATATATAAATTGAATAACTTACCCCAGGGACGGATTCGGAATAAAAGAGAAATCAGTTCAGGACTAACGCTGGGGGGGAAGGTTGAAAACACAGATAGCACGGGGAGTGCTGGCACCATTGGGAGTAGCCATGAATTATAGCGATTTACATATCCTGAATAACTTTACAGTAGCCATGTTTAATGATACTATCAAGACAATCAAAATGCTCAACACGGAACTTTCCAAAGTTAGAAAAGTGGCTTTGCAAAATAGATATGCATTAGACATTGTATTAGCTGCAAAAGGGTGTGTGTGTGCTTTGATTCATCATTGCTGTGTATATATCCATGATTTCAAACCCAATATTACAAAAACAGTGCAAATGATGGAGGAATGCATTCGTTCTAATCCATTATTACAAAGAGGTGATTCCTCATTTCCAGATTTGTGGGGGGCATTATGGTCTTGGCTTCCCAGCACTGCTTGGTTGAGATCTACAATCATGGGAATTATATTAATTATTAAATGCTGTGTGATGTTGTATTGTTGTGTTCAGTGTTTCCCTGGTGTAATAGCAATGTGTGGAAGACTAGGGAAAGCTGTAAGTTCAAGATCCGGGAAGCAGGAGGAAGAACCTCTGCTGATGTTTGAGAAGGAGATGGGTCTGAAAGAGGCTGGGGATCTGTTGTGTGAGTTTGAGTCAAGAATGTAAGCAGAAAAGGGGGGAATTGTAAGAGGAAAGCATGAATAAAATCCATTGTATATTGTGTAACTGTGACTCAAATTTCAAAACTGCAAGTTGATACTTTTCTATTGCAAAAGGGACATTGAAACATTGAATAATCACACGTTGTGCTCTGGGAAAATCTGGGAAAATGTATACGTGTTAGGGAACATCTAACTTCCTGATGTCCCATATTTGGTGATGAATTGTATACTGAAATTCAATAGGTAGATTGGAAACCAAGCTATCATAGGATGGGTAGGTCAGGGTATAAAATAGAATGCAAACTTTGCTCTGGGTTCCTCCCATCTACCAGGGTAGGAACCCGTTTCTGCAGAAATGCTCCAATAAAGCTGTTTTCCTTGGATTAATATCGAATCTTTGGTGGTTTTTCAAGCCCCCACACACACACACCTGGGAGGCTGAGAAAGGCCTCAAACAGGCCGAAAATCAGCTGGAAGGCGCAGTACAGGTAAGGGGGTGGGGGAATGCGCACGCATACGCAGGGGGCACAGGGGGCAAGCATATGAGCACGTGCACAATTTTTGGCACAGGAGCCCAAAAAGGTTAGCCACCATTGCCCTAGTCTATACTCCCTTGGAAGCTCATGATCCCTGCCATTTTGATTATAAACTCTGGCCAGATCCTAGAACTGTGCTAGATCAGTGCTGTTCTAGGTTCAGAAAGGAGGAAGAGCATGAGGGGTCTTTGTTCTCCAGACACAACACAGCCTAGCAAATCTGTGCTTCCTCATCTATAGGTCTGAGGAAAGGAAAAAGAAGCCTTGCCCTTTAAGGAATAGGCAAAGTTCTTTCCTTTTGTGGATTCCAATTTCCGGGTTGGGAGGTTTTAATGCAAAATGATTTGGTCAGCTGCCTTGAAAGTCAGAATCAGTTTATTAATTGGAAGGCAGATGAGAAGAAATCTAACAGCTTTCCTAGGATTAATCTAATAAGTGAGTAGGAAAACCTCTCTCTTATACATTTGAGGTTCTTTGATTTTATTTGAAGTCTTTGATTTGTGTTCGAGTTGAATTCCTGCCTCTTTGAGATTGGGATCTTTTCTTGGGATCTTGGTTTTATGGTCCTGATCCTTTGTAGTTGCTTGTTTGCTATCATGGTTCCTTCCTGCCATGCCTTTTGGTTTGCTTTTCACAAGTTTTTATAACTTGCCATCTATTTGTTTTCTATGGGAAAGGATCTTAGCTAGTTTATAGCTCGTTTTTTCTCTGTATCTCATGCCTGTAATTTTCTCCTTCCTTTGTTGTGAAAAGTAAGCTGGCTCCAGCTATTTTAATAGCCCTACTTGACAAAGGGTGGGGGCTGTTTTCCTAGAAGAGGGGGGAATCGTAACTTCCAACAGGTTGTTGACTTTTACTTTTCCTGCTTCACACACACACACACACACACACACACACGCACGCACGCACACACACACTTTTTCACTCGGACTTAGCATTTGCTTTTGTAAGCCCAAAAGACAAAGGGGTGAAGCTGCCTCTGGATGTCACCACAACCTTGAAAACTCCAGGGTGTGGCTCAATTAGCCCAACCGAGGGTGGGATTCTACCGGTTCGGACTGGTTTGGGCGAACCAGATGTTAAATTTTCATCTGGTTCGCCGAACTGGTATTTGAACTGACCAACTGGCCCCACCTGCCCACCCCACCCTTCCCAGGAGTCTCCACGTGGCCCATTTTCAATGCAGGTAAGCGCAGGGTCTGCACAGAGGCTCTAGGAGTGGGAAAAAATGGGCCTTCTGGAAGTCTGGAAATGGGCCTGTTTCCGGCTTCTGGAGGGCCTCCAGAACCTGGGGGGAGACCATTTTCACTCTCCCAGAGGCCCGAAGGAAGCCTCTGGACCCTTGGGAAGGCGAAAAAAAGCCCTCCCGGAAGTTCCAGTAGGCCACGCCCACCCAGCAACTGGGCAACGAACCAGTTGCTAGGATTTTTGAATCCCACCCCTGGCCCAACCCTTGAATGCCTGTGAGTACAGTTCACCCGCTAATATAGTAATATGTATGAATACCTGAGGGAAGAGAGGTGGTAAACTTGACTTCATGACTGCAGCTCCTTCTGAAACAAGCAGGTAGCAACCCCAATTTCAATCCCTCACATGGAGAAAGCTAGAATGGCAACAAATTCGGAGATTGATAGAGATGTGAAAATTGCTAAATTTTCATCAATTCATATTTTAATCTGCATAATGCATGAAAACAGACCATCATGCTCTTCCTCAGACCCGGGACAAACATTACCAGCTTTATAAATATTCCCTGCAACATAAAATGAAGTATCTTTTGAGAAAAACCTGACTCTTGGTAACCACATGGGTGTAGGAGAAGAGCAGGCAGAGCTGGGATGGAGGCAGAGTTAAGCATGTCATCAGCTTAAAGTCGTTATGTTCCCACAAATGATTTAAGTCCAACCCGTCTTGAATTCCAATTATCTTTAGCTGCACCAATTTAGTATTGAACTTTAGTTGACTAGATTCTTGTAAATAGGCATGAGCAATAAATTTTCTGAACGCAACTCAATGTATGGACTCCTGATCCTTTGCACCTTAGTGCCAAATAGTCATCTTATGAAGAACATGGGTATATATAGACATCCATACTCAAATGGGGCTGCTGGCTTTTATATGTTCTTCAAAGAGGAACAGTCATACCTATTCTCTTCTCCCACCACTCCATTGGGATTTGGTATAATCTGAAATCTATTTCCTGCTGGGTTTCAGCTAGATTAGTTTGCATGCTGAAGCATCTTTTGTATCTGTCTTAAAATAAATAAACTAGCAACTCAGATGCTCCCTTGGCTAGCATGCCAATAAATATCTTTCTTTATTCTCTCTCCCCACCTGCCTATTCCTTTCCTAAACAATTAGCCTGAAGAAATATTTGAAGCAATTCAAAAAGCTTGCTCACTTTAATTGGTCTTAATGAAAGGGATTACTCCCAGGATGGAAAATTTGTAGCCCTCCAGGCATTAAGAATCTCACTCCCATCTGCTCCAATCAGCTTGGCCAACGGTCAAGAATTGGTGGGAATTCTCATAATAAGCTTCTTAACCTAGATTACACGCCCAGCATTTTGCTCCCTGTTTAGTCTCTGATTTTCAGACTAACCAGCATCATTTCCTGGTGCATTTCTCTAAATCCTTTTCAAATTGCTGGTAGGGTGGAAAATCAATTCCACATGAGGTCGTCTGCCCGCCAGGTCTATCCATACCTTCTCAATGTCTTACGGCCTCCTTCCCTGTCTCTCTCTCTCTCCCCCTCCAAGTCCTCGAGGCTTTGCTGAATGAATCTGCCTCCAACACAAGCTCATTTCTGTCGCTGAGAGCTGTGGGCAGCTTAGGAACGAAGCGCAATCGTCAAGCAAGGACAGCCTCATCAAAACGGCCATAATACAGACAGGGGGAAGTGTGAAAGAAAGACGGGAAAGAGGGAAGAAAAATCAAAGAAATATTAGTGCAACGTAATAGCCAATACACCATGGGAAATGAGAACCGGGAGGGGTGACTTTATGAGCTCTTGGCTGCAGTGGGGGAAGCGGGTGGGGGAAGGGAGAAAGAAAGAAAATAACAACAACCTGAGGCAGATGTGCAAAAGGAATGCCACCTCTCCGTCTTCTAGAGGAGACAGGAAACCCGGCCTCCCATGCATCTGAATCATCAGAGACGTTCTTGTTCTTACTGCTAGAGTCAGAGCAGTTAATAGACTGGATATAACCAGGGCAAGGGGAGGAAGAATTACAGGCTCTTGATTTTCTCTCCTTTGGGATGGGATCAGGAAGGTTGAGAGGACATTCAGGCATTTGGTTCACAGCTTGGAGTAAGACAACTGGGCTACATCCCACAGATTGGCCTTCGTGGAAATATGGTATCAACCTTGAAGCTGACCTAGCCGAAGCCTGATTGAGGCACACTGGAGCTGAGGGAGAGGGAGAGGGCAGAGGTGGTATTCAGCCAATTCTGACAGGTTCTGGAGAAATTTTAGTGGAAATTTTGAGTAGTTCAGAAAGCCGTCAAATACCATCTCTGACTGGCCCTGCCCCCATCTATTCGCTGCCTCCCGAGTCCCAGCTGATCGGCTGGATCTTCTTTTGTTGTCCTGTACAGGAGAACGGAGCTGGAAAGCAGGTTAGTGGGGTGGGGAGGGAACGGGGATTTTGCAGTAACCTTCCCCTGCCACACTCACCAAGCCACGCCCATAAATCCAGGCCACACCCACAAAGCCATACCACACCCACAAAGCCACACCACACCCACAAAGCCATGCCCACAGAACCGGTAGTAAAAAAAAATTGAATGCCACCATTGGAGCGGAAGATTGAGATAGCTGGAGTTTTGTAGCCAAAACAAAATATTTTCTCCTAAGAACCAAGGACATTTCCACAGGTGGCTGGAGAGAGGAGGAGTGAAGTTACTAGGAAACCAGATGACACCTTGATTGGACCATGTGACTGATTGTTTGGGAAAGGGGGGAAGCTTTTACTTTTAATTAGGTCAAAACCGCCGGAACATTCAGAGTTGATTTTCACCAGCCTGCATCAATACGATATGTCCAATAAAACTATTTTTGAGGAATCTACCTGCCTCGGAGTTCTATTTGCTATGGGCATGTTACTTGGAACCCTGACATATGGATGTTGAAAGGAAGCTGGGGTGTTCATGTTTCTCAAAGGTTGATCACTGGGTTTCAAAGTTAGGAGATGCCTACCTGGGTACAACATCCTCCTTCCAATGTCAGTATGCCAATATGACAAACCAGAATTGGGAAACAATGCCAGCGTGAGAGCACAGATAGTGGGGTAGCAGGTGGATTCTTAAATGAAGAGTACAGACACTTCTCAACTTATAGCAGTTCATTTAGTGACTGTTCAAATTTACAGTGGCATTGAAAAAAAGTGAGTTATGACTGTTTTTCACACTTATGACCATTGCAGCAATCCCATGGCCACCTGATCCAAATTCAGACTCTTGGCAACTGACTCATATTTATGATGGTCGTAGTGTCCTGCTGTCATGCGATCCCCTCTTGCGACCTTCTGATAACCAAAGTCAATGGGAAATCTAGATTCACTTAACAACCATATCACTAATTTAACAAATGCAATGATTCATTTAGCCACGGTGGCAAGAATAGGTGTAAAATGGGGGCAAACTCACTTAACTAATATGTCACATAACAACATAAATGTTAGGCTCAATTGTGGTCATAACTTGAGGACTACCTGTAATTCTCCTGGAAGACTTCAAGGTTGTCATCTAAATTTTTTTTTTTTTAATAGAAGTTAAAATGTGGTGTTTAAATCTGCTGGGCTAACCAGCTGAGCAAAATATACTTTTTCATCAGATGGTTAGTTAGTTGGGTTTTTTATTTCCTTGATTTTTTTTTTATCTTGCCTTTGTTTTCAGACAACCCAAGA
Source organism: Hydrophis major (assembly GCA_033807585.1). Classification (NCBI taxonomy): domain Eukaryota; kingdom Metazoa; phylum Chordata; class Lepidosauria; order Squamata; family Elapidae; genus Hydrophis; species Hydrophis major. The sequence continues at coordinate 219,654,470 of CM066329.1, forward strand.
CAACATACATCCCTGGCATAGATACTTTACTCTCTTCTCTCCTATTTTCCCCACAACAGCCACCCTGTGTGGTGGGTTGACTGGTCCAAAGTTACCCAGTTAGCCCATGGAAGGAATAGAATGTATTATACTGTATATGTGTATATATAATATACATATATGTAGGTGTTCTGTCTCACCTGTGACCACGAGGTGAGAGTTCAAGTTTCCAAAGGAATATAATTAAACAGACAGGACCAGGAACGACAGAGTTAAAGTCCTTTGACTGGAGAAGTCCTTGGCAGTCTTCCAAAAGCTGCCTGCCAAGTCCGATAACAAGACAAGACCATAAATCAAAGGCAAACACCACACAGAGAATTTGTCAAAGCTTCTATCCCAAATAAACAAGTTGTCCCGAACAAGGATTCAGATCTAACAAGCCCCCTTTTATTTCCTGAGGGGCGTGTCAGTCTCTCATCTCAGTCCCTGATTTGACATTTCCTTTTACATTGTATTTCACGTCTATGTCTACGTCTTTACCTTGCATCAAACCAACATTCCTCAGTTTAATCCTCAACCAGAGGCTCCGCTACACTCTCCTGATTATCTGCCGACACCTGAGGCACAACCAGGGAGGAAGGTCCTGGGGAGGAAGATGATTCCGAATCCTCCAGCAAAGCAGGCTCAAACCTCAGTGCCAAATCCTCCTCTTCCTCCTGGCTCAAGTCTGTGTCCTCCAGCAAAGCAGGCTCAAACCTCAAGGCCAAATCCCTCTCTTCCTCATTGCTTAAGTCTGTATCTTCTAACAAGGCAGGCTCAGACCTCCGAGTCACAACACGTAGGTGTATATAATTTCTAGTCAGCATCTGGTATTGTACCAAACTGATTTATAGATTTCCAAATATGCATCATCTTTTTACGACCCCATAGTCCCTTGTGGAATAGAGTCTGGGCAGCTGGATGGAGTTTTTTAATGGCCGGATGCCCTTCCCTGTTGCCTATGTGGAGTTTTGTTCAGCAGATATATTCTCAGTGTGCCCAGAGAGAGAAATATCTACCTCTACCTAGGACTGAACTCACAGCCTCCTGATTGTGAGGTGAGAACTCCACCTCTAGGCCACCGCACCACTCCTATTCCCAAATATATATATGTAGTCCTATATGGTTTTTTTATGGGATTACATTATGATTTTTAAAGAAGCTTAATTCTGAAATGGGGCAGAATGGGTCCGCATACAAAGGTTAAAAGCAGTAGAAAAGTACTATTAAAAAAAGAGTTTGTTTTCTATTTCTACTTCCCTGTGACAACAAGAGAAATGCATCTGGCTGCTTCTTTGTAGTGTCTGAAAGGTCTCACCAACTAAAAAACAACAACACATTGCTGTGTGCAGAAATCAGCCAAACAGTGAGGCTGTAAGGAACAATTCTGCCATGGAGTTCCTATATACTCACTAAAAAGGGGCTTCTGTAGGTAGAATAGGTTGTGTACTTCCTCCAGTCTTCAGCTACTAGGCGTTTGGGTACAAGAAGACATGTTTTTCTCTCCACTCATCCAATCTCTCAGCTCAAGTCATCAGTGGAAATAAATCCTGTTAATTCACTGTTTAATTATTGCCCGCTGCTTTATTGTTTGTTTGTATTAGTTCATATGAATTTTTTATTATCGCGAGACAGAAAATAAGCCGCTAAGATTTACAGCACAAGGGATCCCATTCTGGAGCAAGCCGAACTAAATAACAGTAGAGACAACAGATGATTTGTTACACAGAGGAAGAAAGAAATAAATAATCATGAAACAGAAGCTGATGGCACCCTCTCTGAAATATATAAATGGAAACTCTGAAATGCCAGGACATTGTTTATAGAGTTACAGCAAACTCCATCACGTTGTGTGTTTTGATTCATTCAAGTCAGAATGCCCTAAATCTCACTGTGGCTCCTGACGGCCGTTTCTGGCTGTCCTTTATACATTGAATGGTCTGTCAAGGGACATGAATGTATTTGCCATTGAACCTATGGTTGTCTGAATAAGGGGCTTGATTCTTACTTATGCTGTGAGCCTGGGTTCGAGATCTGCCCTAGATGTATTCTGCCTGGAGATGAGAACCTCTTGAAACAGAATCTCTATCTCTTCAGGATCACTCATAAATGCCACTGAACAGCCTGGAGCTCCTGAGATCACATCCCCAAAACTAGTTCAATCCATAAACATGCTTGTTCCTAGCGTAACTGTTTTCTACCCTAGCTTTGCTGTCTGTTGGATTACAAAACCTTCAGCCAGCACTATCTTGTTCAGAAATGATGCTGTAAATGCTTGTAAGCATTTTATAGAAGCCATTACCTTCCCCCTGTGATTTGACTCTGTTTTCTGGTACTTCTGAAGGCGGAGGTACTGTTTAGCATTTACCATAAGATCTGATTAAAATATTTGTAAACTACGTATGTCCAGACCATAGGCAATTTCCCCAAGATAGTAAAACAAAAAGTTAAAAATAATATATGATTCCAGAATCAAAATTAAAATAAGAACAGAGAATGGCATGAATCAGAGCTATGCAGCAAAACCAACAGAGAAAACTCATTCAAATGGAAGGTCCTGTAAGAAAAATGAAATCTTTGAGTTTGGCAAAATGATGACGGTCAGGAGCTTGCAAAGATGCAGCATTAAGGATATTCCATAAACTGGGAACCCAATGAAGGAAGACCTATCTGCATGATGTCCAATAGCAACATTGTTACTTAGCATGCAGTGTGCAAAACCATAAGCATGCTGGCCATATTCCAAAGAGGATGCTTGAAAGCCTCCTTTCTATTTTCCTAGCCTTGTGTTTACATCAGGACAATTCACAGCCAAAAGGTCATGGAAGAATAATAGAACAGAACAGAATAACAGAGTTGGAAGGGATTTTGGAGGTCTTCTAATCCAACCCTCTGCTTAGGCAGGAAACCGTATACCATTTCAGACAAATGGTTATCCATTGTCTTCTTAAAAACTTCCAGTATTGGAGCATTCACAACTTCTGGAGGCACGTTGTTCCACTGATTAATTGCAAGCCTTTACACCAGGGGTGGGATTCAATTTTTTTTACTACCGGTTCTGTGGGCATGGCTTGGTGGGTGTGGCAGGGGAAGGATACTGTAAAATCTCTAGTCAGAGAGGGTATTTGCTGGTTCTCCGAACTACACAAAATTTCCACTACCGGGTTTCCGGTTTCGCGTGGCTTCGGGGCAGCAGGAATTCGCGACAGCTCGCGATTCCTGCTGTGCTAGCCGTCGAGGTACCCCCGACCCAGATGGGTCAGGGGGATATGGCTGCCCTGTAGGGACAGCTGAAAAGAGAGGGGAGCCGGACAGGGAGGTGGGGGTGTCGCAGACCCCCCCTTTCTCCGGAAAAAACCCTTTTTCCCAAGGCGGTGGAGCGGCGGTCAGTAATGGCCGCCACGAAGAAGCCAGCAACCGGGTAAGATTGCGCTGGAGGAAACGTGAAGAGTGAAAGTTTTGTCTGAGCCGGGTCAAGTAACATCCTTTAAATTGCCTGGAACTGAGCTGTTTGAATTGCTGGAGGATACATTGTATCCCTAAGAAGAGCGAAAGTGGCGGAGAAGCTGTTAAAGGGAACTTTTGATTTTTCTTCACTCTCCCACCCCATGGAAACAGCAGAAATGTTTGGATATATTGGACATTGAAAGTGAATTGTTTTGAGAGTTGAAGCTAAGGAACAAAAGGATTTTTGGACATTGAAAAATTTAAGAAATTGGAAAACCCTTGTTGGAGGTATGGATTTCTGATTATTTAAAATTGACATTTCAAGTGGGAAGGGAGAGGGAAAAAAATTGGAGCAGAAGCTGAAAAAGGAGGAGATTGCCTAGAATCCCAAAGAAAGATATATGGTAATTGGACCTCTTTGATTAAACATTAACCCCAGAAAGAGAAAGAGAAGAAGGAAGAAAAGTATTAACTTTTGGAACTTTTTTTTAATTGTTTTTGATTAAAAATACTTGTGGTTGTTTTGGGAAAAGTTTCTCTTTTCATAATGGCATTGTTTGTGGATGAACTAAAGACTGAATATCAAAAATATAAAAAGGAAGATACTTTGGGCGCTTTGTTTCAATTCTTAGAAATGGCGTTATGTACTTATGAAAAGTTGATTACGCAGCAGAAGGACTGGGACAAGGAAGAAGAGGAAGAAGAAGCCATCTTTGATGAACAATGGGTCCCTTCCGGAGAGGAGGAGAAAAAGGATAAGAAAAAGGGGATTTTAAGAATTATAAAAACAACCAAAAAAGAGAAAAATGAGCGAAAAGGTGGAGGCAAGGTTAGAAAGCAAAGGAAAAGGAGTAAGAAAAGAGAGGAGAAAAAACAAAGGGGTAAAAAGGGCAAGGAGAAGAATAAGCAAGAGAGAAAGGGGGGGAGGAGAAGCCTTAATGGGGGGAAGCAAGATCTAAAGAAAAAAAGTTTATTTAGAGACAATGGGTGAATTTAATTTAGGATAAAAGAGGGATTCTGGAGGGTACATAAGTTTGTGTTTTTATATGTGTAGTTAGAGTATAAAATTCATTATGTAATTTTAGAATCTTTTAAACAGAATCCCAAGAAAAATTGTTATACGAAGTACTTTTAAGTTAGGGTAATGAGTTATAGACGTTACTCCAATTGGTGTATAGGAGAAGTATAGTAAAAGAAAAAAGATGAATGGATAGTTGGAAATAGAACAGACAAAGAATGTTATTGAAAATGGTAATAAGATATGGAAGGATATATAAAGGCTTTGTTATGGGTTTTTTTTTTTGGATTTTGTATATTGATAAAAGGCAATAAAATTTTAATTAACAAGAAATAATTTGGATGAAAAGGAGAAGTAGGGATAAGATATGAAGTTAAATAGATAAAGTATTGATACTATAATTTGGAATTGTTATGCTCTATTGGTTTTTTATTATTATTTTTTCCTAGAAAAGAATTTATAAGCTGTTATGCCTTGATTCTTTGTGCATTGTTTTTATAAAATTGATAAAAATGGTTTTTATATATATATATAAAAAAAGAAAATGATAATAAGATATGGAAGGATATATGGGGTGAATATGATGTTTGAATTTGTGTCTGTGTGAAAAGTTTTAACCCGGGATCAGACAATTTTCAGAAAAGATCTTTTAGTTTTGTTTATGTTTTGTGTTTTGTATGTTTGTGTATTGTGTCTTCTGTAAAATTATTAAAAAAATTTAAAAAAAAAAAAAGAATTAATAAAACCTTGGAGGAATGTTAGATGAGAATAATTGTAAACAAGTCAGAAAGAAATGAATATGATGACTATAAAATGGATAAATATAGAAAAGAAATGAAATTGAATAAGAGTAAAGAGAAATAATGAGAAATTTGCTGAAAGATATTTATGTGTCCATATGGAAATGGGATAAATTAGAATTATGTTGTATAAAAATAATGTTTTATCCGACTTGTAAAAATTTATAATGTTAAGAGGTTTTATGTACTTAATGGTTAATGATGTGTTGTTTGTCTTTAAAATTAATAAAATTTGTTTCAAAAAAAAAAATATTTCCACTACCGGTTCTCCAGAACTGGTCAGAACCTGCTAAATACCACCTCTGCTTTACACTAATTGTTCTCACTGTTAGAAAGTTTCTCCTTAGTTCTAAGTTGCTTCTCTGATAAAACTGAAGAACATGGAAGGGCCTTGAAGTTGTCAATCAACGTTTAGCACCAGGTAGCTGGTTGAACAAGAAACATACCCTTTATCTGGTCACCATCTATGATAAGACACTTCAATTTATGGTAATTCTGTGTAAATTTGCATTGTGCAAATAGAAATCATGGACGTTTCTCTGGAATTTAAGCTAAACTCATTAATTCATTTTTACTTTTCCACAACTGCTTGTGAAAAGAGCTTACATGCTAAATTATTCTACAAATCGGTGGAATGTGGTTTTGATCTCCCGAGAAGCTCTAACCACCTCCCAACTTGAGGAACACATCAGAATAACAATGCAGGTGTTCATTTCATTGACAGCAAGGTCATCTCTTTGGGACTCACACATGTGTCTCACCCTGTCGTCAAATTCAGATCACATGACTAAGAAATCTGTGGATTTGGAGTCATGCAGCATACAGAAATGAGAACTGCACCTTTATTTTGATTCTGTACTCAGCCATATTACCCAGAAATGAAAAAGTCAGAGAACAGCTCAGTCTCAGCAGCAATTCCCATAGTCTTCCTGAGGCTGGGAAAAACTACCAGTGTGATTGCAAATGTTGCTATTGAGAATCCTCAAGCTCTTGGTTCCCTGTTGGCATTCCAATATAAGTTAATGTGAGGAAAGATCGATAATGACTTCAGGGTACTGATTTGGAAGTTCCTTAGCAGGACATTCATGTCAACCTACATACAAGGTAGTCCTCAATTTACAACCAATTGTTACTGATTTGGAAGTTCCTTAGCAGGACATTCATGTCAACCTACATACAAGGTAGTCCTCAATTTACAACCAATTGTTTATTGACCATTTGAAATCACAATGGCACTGAAAAAGGTGACTTATGACCATTATTTCCACCTTCAAAATCTGGATGTTTGGCAAACTGGCTCATATTTATGGCAGTTACCATGTCCAGAGCGCGCCATGTGATGACCTTTTGTGAACTTCTGACAAGCAAAGTCAACGGGGAAGCCAGATTTACTTAGCAACTATCTTTGTAACTCAACAACTGCAGTGATTCACTTATCCATTGTGGCAAGAAAGGTCACAAAATGGTGCAAAACTCAGGTGACAACTGTCTTGTTTAGCAACAGAAATGTGGGGCTCAATTCTAGTTGTAAGAGAATTGAGAACGATTATAACCTCCTTCCCTATTATGTATCCCCCAGATTGGCTCAGACTTGAATTCCTGCCTAAGAGTTGTAGTCCAACATGTCTAATGGGCAACAAATTGAAGGATGCTGAGGTAGGATTAAAAGTCTCCTTTGGATTTAATAGCAGTGGATATTTCACAATATTTTCACGATGGATTTACAAATGTATTATTTAAACAAGGATTATGGGCAGCTACAGGAAAAGCAAACGCACAGCAGGCTCTTCTGGTCACTACGCAGCATTTAATATCCTACATTTCCCCCCCCCCGCCCCCAAATAGTGCATCTCTTAGCAATACTGTTAGATAACATTCTCCTAACTAATGAGGTTTTCCCCAGAAACCTAGAAGGAAATAGTTATGTCCCCTCCATTTGCTACCTGCTACTACCCAGGAGTACCCATTTCTGCCGCCTCAGACTGTACTAAAGCCATTTTCCTGAGACTGTACAGTATGATTCTAAACATTTTTCCTCAGGAATGAGCCCCTAGTACTACAAGCTTGCTGTGTAACTCTTCCCTACTAGCAAATCACTAGGCTATATGAATTCAGTTTAATAGCCTCTTGGGAATGAGAGGCAGAAGGGAGCTCCTATAAGGATATGAGGGAAGGAGGTTTGGGGGAAAAATGGATGTATGGGCATGTCAGGTATCAGGGAAGCTGTTGAATCAGGCAGCGTCTGAGCTGTTGCATCTCCCACTAATGAAGCATTTTATCACAGTGCAGAGAGAACAATCCCAATTCGGGGTGATATATGCCCAGTGATGACTAGCTGCCTCCACAAGCTATGATTCTCCTTCAACTTGAATAATAGTTTTGGAGAGGCCATAAAACATGCCATTCAGAAGTGGTTTGGTGGAGAACACCAGCACTCTTTGACTTAGCAGCCTTAATGGTGGGGTTTAGCCAGGGGTGGGATTCAAATTTTTAACAACCAGTTCTGTGGGCGTGGCTTAGGTAGTGGGAGTGGCTTGGTGGTCATGTGACTGGGCGGACATGGCTTGGTGGTCATGTTATTGGCTGGGTGTGGCCAACTCAATATCACTCACATTGAGGCATGCATCTCTTGCCTGGCCTCTCATGACTGTGGGGATGCTACAAAGGTCGTAAGTGTGAAAAAGGGTCATAAGTTACTTTTTTCAGTGCCACTGTAACTTTGAATGGTCACTCCACACAAGCAAAGTACCAGCAAAGGAGGGGGAAAAAACTCCAGAGACGTTCCTGAAACAGGAAGTCTAGTCCTGCCAAGAATGTAATAAGGATTAATGGAGAGGCAGTTCCTGTAAGCAACACCAGAATGGTTCCTTCCTGCCTTCCTTACAGGATTAGGTCAGTAATTTCTTCTAACAACCGGTTCTCCAAACTGCTTAGAATGTTAACAACCAGTTCTAGCTAATAGGTGCAAACTGGTAGAATCTCACCCCTGGGTTTAGACAGCAAAGCACTCAAGAGTTTGTTGGAAAGGTGTTGTTGAAGGGAACAGTTCAGTTACATGTACAATAAGCCCAACTCAAACAGAACATTTAGCTAAGATCTGTTCCTAGAACAATATATGCGGTCTTCATTTCCTCCTGTGGTGCTTGTTACACTGTTCAAAAAAATAAAGGGAGCACAAAAATAAGACACCCTAGATCTGAATGAATGAAATATTCTTATTAAATACTTTGTTCATTACATAGTTGAATGTGCTGACAACAAAATCACACAAAAATTATCAATGGAAATCAAATTTAGCAACCCATGGAGGTCTGGATTTGGAGTTACACTCAAAATTAAAGTGGAAAAAAACACTACAAGCTGATCCAACTTTGATGTAATGTCCTTAAAACAAGTCAAAATGAGGCCCAGTAGCGTGTGTGGCCTCCACGTGCCTGTATGACCTCCCTACAATGCCTGGGCATGCTCCTGATGAGGTGGCAGATGGTCTCCTGAGGGATCTCTTCCCACACCTGGACTAAAGCATCCCCCAACTCCTGGACAGTCTGTGGTGCAACGTGGCATTGGTGGATGGAACGAGACATGATGTCCCAGATGTGCTCAATTGGATTCAGGTCTGGGGAACAGGCAGGCCAGTCCATTGCATTAATGCCTTAGTCTTGCAGGGAACTGCTGACACACTCCAGCCACATGAGGTCTAGCATTGTCTTGCATGAGGAGGAACCCAGGGCCAACCACACCAGCATATGGTCTCACAAGTGGTCTGAGGATCTCATCTCGGTACCTAATGGCAGTCAGGCTACCTCTGGCGAGCACATGGAGGGCTGTGTGGCCCCCTAAAGAAATGCCACCATTACTGACCTGCTGCCAAACTGGTCATGCTGGAGGATGTTGCAGGCAGCAGAATGTTCTCCACAACGTCTCCAGACCCTGTTACGTCTGTCACATGTGCTCAGTGTGAACCTGCTTTCATCTGTGAAGAGCACAGGGAGCCAGTGGTGAATTTTCCAATCTTGGTGTTCTCTGGCAAATGCCAAACATCCTGCACGGTGTTGGGCTGTAAGCACAACCCCCACCTATGGATGTCGGGCCTTCATACCACCCTCATGGAGTCTGTTTCTGACTGTTTGAGCAGCCACATGCACATTTGTGGCCCACTGGAGGTCATTTTGCAGGGCTCTGGCGGTGTTCCTCCTGTCCTTCCTTGCACAAAGGCGGAGGTAGCGGTCCTGATGTTGGGTTGTTGCCCTCCTACGTCCTCCTCCACGTCTCCTGATGTATTGGCCTGTCTCCTGGTAGCGCCTCCATGCTCTGGACACTACGCTGACAGACACAGCAAACCCACTTGTGTGGGTTGTAGACTCCGTCTCATGCTACCACTAGAGTGAAAGCACCACCAGCATTCAAAAGTGACCATCAGCCAGAACGCATAGGAACTGAGAAGTGGTCTGTGGTCACCACCTGCAGAATCACTCCTTTATTGGGGATGTCTTGCTAACTGCCTATGCTTTCCACCTGTTGTCTATTCCATTTGCACAACAGCCTGTGAAATTGATTGTCAATCAGTGTTGCTACCTGAGTGGACAGTTTGATTTCACAGAAGTGTGATTGTCTTGGAGTTACATTGTGTTGTTTAAGTGTTTCCTTTATTTTTTTGAGCAGTGTATTTGTGTGCAATTTGGCAAATAGAATTTTCAAATCCATTATTGAAAAGTTTACATTTTATTTTAATCTACAGATGGTTTACCATAAATTACAACTGGCCAGCTCCAGATAATATATTAGGCTTGATTCATGGATTACACTAAGCCAAAATGACACGAATCCTCTTGTAGGAAACAGAATGTGCAACCCAAGTAGCTTGATGTCCATTTAACAGGTTTAATTTCTCCAATTGTCCCCTGTTTTAAGAATCCAACATTGAAGCTAGAATAGGAACTTGGCAATTCAGCTATAACTGCAGTGAAGCTGGATTCCCATAGTCTCCTGAAGCAAGTTGCAAAGAAAAAATAGTTGGGTTGCAGAATCTTGGAAATTAGAGAAGTCACAGCCAGTCCTTATTTATTAGTGAATATATTAAGGTGGTACCTAGAGTGATGTGGTGGCCTAGAGGTGGAGCTCTCGCTTCACAATCAGGAGGCTGTGAGTTCAATCCTAGGTAGAGGCAGATATTCCTCTCTCTGGGCACAATGAGAATATATCTGCTGAAAAAAAACCCTCTGCATAGGTGATTGGAAGGGCATCCCGTCAGTAAACACTCAGCTCCATTCAGTAGACCAGACTCCACCCTGAAAGGATTATGATGTCATTAAAAGAAGATGATGATAGGTGGTGTCTCTATGACTCCTTTGGCATTCTTTTTCATAGACTCCTTAAGAGATGGACTAACCACTTACAATATGTATTATATAACATTGGAATGTCCATCTGGCTCTCATATTGACTCTGCAAACCAAATAGGATAGGATAGGATAGGATAGGATAACTTTATTGGACACACAAGGAATTTGTCTTGGTGCAAATATTCTCTGTATACATAAAAGAAAAGATAGATTCGTCAAGAGTCAAGAATCATAAGGTACTTATGGTACATAAGGTACAGAGGGCTGTAAAGTATGTGAAGCAGTATATAAGTGCAAATGCTATTGCCATTTCCAAAATTTCCTTTCTCTTTCCCAGACAATTCCATTACAACTCCTCGCATTAAAATCCCATACTGAGGATTTTGCAGAAGAAATATATCAAAGGTCATGTGGTACAATAGCAGAGCAATCCCTTTGCCTGCAGAGAGTTCTATCTTAGGTATCTCAAATTTGAAAAAAGAATTTCAAATAACCGGTAACGTGAAAGATTCTTGCATTCAAACCATACCAAACAATACCAAATAAATAAGAATCCGGGTCTGACCCGCATCTATACTACTTGGAATAGCCCTCAGAAAAGGAAGAGGACCTTCATGCCTCCTACTGCTAAACATTGCAGTTTATCCAGAAGGTACCATGATCAATGATCTCAAGGGCTGCAGAAGGGTCAGGGAACCAGGACAATTGCATCACTGCTATCCTGCTCTGCCAGAGATTAACAAGCTTGATCAATATGTCTCATACTACATCTGACAGTCTGACTTTTGATCCAGACAGCAAAATGACATTATAGAGCATTGCACATCAGAAAAACTAGACAAAAGGGCAGTTTTTCCCCACATGCCATCACTATGCTAAACAACAAATTCCCACAACATTGTCAAACTATTTACTAAGACTATATTAACTATTAATCTTCTCATTTTTCCTGTTATCTCCTTCTACTTATGACTATAACCTTGTTGCTTGTATCTTTACAATTATATTGCTTTGTTTAGTTTCCAAGTATGATTTGGATTGCTTATTTAGTATCCTATGACTATCACTAAGTGTTGTATCTTATGATTCTTCACGAATGTATTTTTATGTACATTGAGAGCTTGTGCACCAAAACCAAATTCCTTGTGTGTCCAATCACACTTGGCCAATAAAGAATTCTATAATTCCAGAAGATAATCTGCTTCCCTCCAGAGATCTTTAAAGCTGCAATCCAATCATTTTGGATCTAACAAACTTCTTTATAATGGGAAAAAAATGTTGGTTTTTTTATATTCTATGGAGATTCTGAAAAAGCACCTTTGGACAACCATGACCTGGATGACTGAGAAGCTCCATAATCTTTTAGCTATACACTTTGGGATGAACACCTTTTAAATGGTATGGGAGTATGAACAGCTTTCCAGAAAAATTGCAGACTACAGGAACCTTTTGAGGTTCAGTTTGAGGTGCAGATAACACAGACTCATCCCCAACAGCCTGCGTCTGTCTTCAACAGTAAAAGGACACAGGGCAGAACACATCCTGCAGCCAAGAAAACTCCACATCCATTTGCATTACTCAGGTAACCCTGAGGACACAGTTAAGCCTCCAAGTGGCCTCAATGACTTTCTAAAAGAATGCAAATGATCAGCTTGTCTGCAAGGAATATAAATCCTTCCATTCCCCACCATCCAGTCAGAGCTGAAGAAGCTTCTTGGAGGAGAAGCAAAACATCTTTAAAAAAAACAAGAAAGTCTAGTTGCGTCCTGAAAAAGCACCTTTGAGACTATTTTTTATATTACGTTTCTATTGCTTGTAAGCCACCTAGAGACACTGTGAGCAAGTCGGCAGCCCTATAAATTTACTAAGTAAATAAATAAAAATTGAAGATTAGCCAAAAGTAATTTAATATCACGGAGTACAGCAATGTTTTTTTTTAGTTTGTTTCTATGAGAATCTCTCTCTGTGTGAATCTGTCTCGTACTATGCCTAGATATAAGCACATATGAAATGAAAATACTAATACTGTAACTCACTACATAATAATCAGAAGGTGGCTTTGAAATCTGGCTTTTTAAGAAAGGCAGGATGCTAAATGAATACAACAGTGACTTCAGTGCCCTATGCTACATACATATCATCCAACTCTATATGGACATCCAAGAAGCTTCCTGGTTGAGAAGCAAACATCTTCAAAGAAACCCAGAAAGTCCAGTTGCCTCTTGAAAAAGCACCTTTGGGACAAATAACCACGACCTGGATGATTGAGAATCTCCATAGACATCTGTATGGACTTGTATGATAACCATGAAGGCTGCGAAATTATAGGAGGTGCAGCCGGACAGATCTGGAGGGAACCACGTTGAGAAAGACTTTCCTCCAACCAAAACTACTTATTACCTCTGTTGGAAATATTCCAAGGACTTTGGGATCTGAAATATGTATTCGGTTTTGTGTGTTTTGCCAAATGTTGAGGAGGGTATTTGAACCAATTGATGCTTTTACCTCAGAATGGCAAACCATTTTTTTTTTGCCTCTATTTTTAGGAATTCCTCATGCACATTTCATGTTTTACATACAAATGAGGGCCAGGAAGGAAGAGGGGTGACGATCAACAACCAGTTTTGTAATTCTAATTTTTTAGTCCGCAACCCCACCCTTTCATTTTCCTTGCTTGACAAATGGCTGCATGTGGGGGGGGGGGAAAGACTAGGAGAGAGAAGGAACCCTGCTCTCTTCCCTGAAAAGGGTTATAAGGGAAACTTCTGGGTGAAGAATGATAGAAATATCATGAAGTCAGCTCAATCGCCTCAGCCCCAACACCTCTCCATCACCGGTGTGTGTGTGTGTGTGTGTGTGTGTGTGTGTGTAGAAGCAGGTACATGCACCTGTTTCATGTCATTATTTTCTCTGTCAGTTTTCTTACTACTCTCACCCCTCTAAAGCATTTCCCTGGGAAGTGTATATTTTACCTTGACACCTCTTTTTTATTTATTAGCCTGCGGCTGGTGCTAGTAATAACATCCGTTGGCCGTGTATGGATCTGGAGAGAAAGCAAACGCAATTCTCCTCTCCTTTTTTATCCACATCTGCTTGGGCACTTGAGGAGGGGGGAGAGGAAAGATTGGATCTTATTTTGAATGGTAAAATTAACATAAAAACAAATATGCAAGCAAGCTTTCATTCCAGAGCTGTGGAGAGGATCAAAACAAAGGAGGAGAAATTTCCTTCAAGTGGATGCTTTGGTGTAAATTTGCAGATCAGAGAGCCACATGCATCATTCTATGATGGTTCCGCGTAAGTATAGTTGGTGCAATAGATGGAGAGCTTGCTTAAATATAACACAATTACACATGCCCATAGAAATCGAAGGGATTGTGCGAATTTACACTTTTGGCAACCTAAGGTATGTGCTTCTTACTTGACACTGATCAAAATCAGAACTATGAGAAAGCATTATGGCAAAGAATAACAACTATACAGGTAGTCCTCGACTTACAACAGTTCATTTAGTGACCATTCAAAATTACAACGGCACTGAAAAATGTCCTCATCTGCCATATTTCCGAAATGTCCTTTCTTATGTCATAGTTTTGTTGTCATAGTTACAACTTTTGCAGCATCGACATGATAACGGGATCAAAATCCAGGTGCCTGGCAACTGGTTAATATTTATGACCGTTGCCGTGTCCTAAGGTCATGGGACCACCTTTTGTGACCTTCTCACAAAAGCAAAGTCAGTAGGGAAGCCAAGTTTATTTAACAACAGGGTTCCTAACTTATCAACTACAGTGATTCAGTGATTAACAAGTGTGGCAAGAAAAGTTGTATAATGGGGTAAAACTCACTTAACAAATGTCTCACTTAACAGCAGAAATTTTGGGTCAATTGTGGTCCTAATTTGAGGACAATCTGCATTGTTATTTAGAGGAATCTGTGCTTGTTTATTCCACTTTCAACCCCCTATTTCGGGTTGGGGTAACCAGTCAGGAAAGCCCCATGGCCCAGGCTAAAGGAAATTATCTACGGGGAAGAGATTCAGCTCAGAAATTCAAAGAGAGCTGAAGGGTGCAAGCACTTAATTTAAACAGAGGGCCTGTGTTTTATACCCCATCTCAGTGGTGGGATTCAAATTTTTTACTACTGTGGATGTGACTTGGTGGGTGTGACTTGGTGGGAAGGATACTTTGAAATGTCCATTTCCACCCCACTCCAGGGGAAAGGAAGGTTACTGCAAAGTCCCCATTCCTTCCCCACCCCACTAACCTGCTTTCCAGTCTGTTCTTCTGTACAGGGCAACCAAAGAAGACCCAGCCGATCAGCTGGGACTTGGGAGGCAGAGAATAGATGGTGGAGGGGCCAGTCAGAGGTGGTATTTGCTGGTTCTCCAAACTACTCAAAATTTCCGCTACCGGTTCTTCAGAACTGGCCAGAACCTGCTGAATACCACCTCTGCCCCACCAGTTTCATTAATGGTTGTAAACACCTCTTGAAGCAGTCTATGTCACATCAATTAAATTCTTTGACCACCAAAGGGGGAAAACCTCATAAACCTCATATATTATTACGATAGTAATAATATATTAATAACTATGAATTTGCTGCTTTTTCATGAAACCAAAAATTTGCAGGCTGGATGTACCCTTCTCTCTCCAACTTATTTCTCCCTTGCTCTCTTTTCCATACAGAACTGACTTGTAGGGCTATGTAAATCCTTCAGGAGTGCTTGGCAAAGTACGGGAGCATATAAAAAAGCACCTCTCTTTAAATCAATGAAGAAGCTACTGCTCTTTCTAAGCTGAAGTAGCTGTTTTACAAGCCATTCTTGGTTGCCTCCACACACTTGCACAGCTACTGGGAAAAAATGAAGACTGATCAGAGACTGTTGGGCCATTTCTATTAGCAAGATATAAACATGCATACACAATGCATATATTTCTTGATTTATGCCTGTATTGTACTTTTCAAAAAAGAGCAACTTGAAATTAGTAAATGTTACAAATCTCAGTACTTATAAAAATAAGCATAGCTGAATAATAAAATGTTGGAAGTTACGATTCCCCTCTCTTCTAGGAAAACAGCCCCCACCCTTTGTCAAATAGGGCTATTAAAATAGCTGGAACCAGCTTACTTTTCACAACAAAGGAAGGAGAAAATTACAGGCATGAGATACAGAGAAAAAACGAGCTATAAACTAGCTACGATCCTTTCCCATAGAAATCAAATAGATGGCAAGTTATAAAAACATGTGAAAAGCAAACCAGAAGGCATCGCAGGAAAGAACCATGATAGCAAACAAGCAACTGGAAAGGATCAGGACCATAAAACCAAGATCCTAGGAAAAAATCCCAATTTCAAAGAGATAGGAACTCAACACAACACAAATCAAAGACTTCAAAGAAAATCAAAGAACCTGAAATGTATAAGAGAGAGGTTTGCCTACTCACTTATTAGATTAATCCTAGGAACGCTGTTAGATTTCTTCTTATCTGCCTTCCTATTAATAAACTGATTTTGACTTTCAAGGCAGCTGACCAAATCATTTTGCATTTCTCCCAGCTGGGAAATTTGAATCTACAAAGGAAAGAATTTTGTCTATTCCTTAAAGGGCAAGGCTTCTTTTTTCCTTTCCTCAAAAATAACAATTTAAATAATAACTGACAGTACCACACACCGACATACAGATACAGACACACATACTTTACAGTTTGTCTGTCTTTCAAACAGTAATCTGAGCCAACTAGTGATCATTTAGTGAAAGTGATGTTACACTGGCACTACATAGACAATCAGATTTGATTATATCCTTACAGCTAACTGAGAACAAGTACATTTAATTAAGGTAGAAACTTGATGTTACAAAAAGCTCTAATCTTCTGGTTTAACAACAACAACAAAAAAGCCAAAATCTCCCAGTCATGATAAAGAAAGAGTGATGCTTAACTTCTTCCCTGTGATTATTGTTCAACTCTTTTCTATTCACAGGAGGAAAAAATAATATTCCTTGCTTTTTTTTACTCTGCAGACTCATTTCTCAACAGGAGGAGGAGGAGGAGTAGAGGTGGACATTCATTGAAGGATATCTCTTCTTAGGCTGATGGTCTAGATTAGGGGTGTCACACTCTCTATGACAAGTCGTCATGTGATGTATCACAACTTCCCCCCCATCACTGAACCAGGGGTGGGCATGGCCAGCGTGTGACATATCTGGCCTGCAGGCTGTGAGTTTGACATTCCTGATCCAGATCTTAATTGTTGTGTATGTACCATAGTTAATGAAGTATGAGCTTGAGGTAAAGTGCAGGGTTCTGGCCCTGCACTTCTGATTGGCTGTTAGGCGGCCAGATCGGATTGGTTAGTTCTTAGGAATCCGATTGGCCCTTAACAGAGGATTATTATTGGTTTAAAGTGCTAGCGTTCATACTCGCTATTGGACAATTCTCACAAAGGTTGCCTATATAAGGCAGAGTTCACTGTTGTTTTGAGAAGTCACTATGCAATAAAGAGCTGAAAGTTCACATTCAAAGACTGTCTCCATTTACTCCAACCCATGTCCAAGTACTTAACACTGGCAACGAAGGTGGGATCTAGAGACGTCTGAACCTAAGAAGCCAGGAAGCAATACTGAGCACGTGAAAGACGATGCCAACAACGGAACCATGTCCAGCGGCATCGTACCACCCGCTCCGTTTGATCCAAACCAAGAGGATTGGGAATCCTACATGGATCACTTCCAAATGTTTCTTGAGATGAATAATTTGAAGGATGCCACACCAGCAAAAAAGCGGGCACTGTTCCTGACGCACTGCGGCCCAGCTGTATTTAAAATGGCAAAAGCACTCGCCAAACCTCGAGAAGTGAAAGCCATGAGCTGGGACGACCTCGAACCCATCCTGAGAGACCATTACGCGCCAACCATGCCTACACTCATGAGATGCCACAAGTTTTATCAGAGGAACCAGCAAAAAGGAGAGAGCGTGGCTGATTTCGTGGTGGACCTCCGGAATTTAGGGGGCCTCTGCGGGTTCGCCGATTTAGAAGAAGCACTAAGAGATCGAGTAATTCTGGGATTAGATGCACTAGGCGTGCAAAGCAAGCTGATGGCGAAAGGCGACATCAGCCTTGCTGACACCATCGCCGAAGCCACAGCTGCGGAGGCGACCAAAAAGTCGGCTGCACAATTACGGCAAAGCCGCACTCCGACAACACAACCGACCAGCGAAATCTCACCCAACTCAGAAGGGCAGCTACTAACGAAGCACCACGAGGACCTCTCTTCGTCATCAGACAGCGACGAAGAAGGGGTCCATCGACTGCGGTCCGACCGGGATCCTCGTCAGAAGCCCTTACGCCCTTGCGCTGACTGTGGAGCAAACCATGCCAGGGCCGAATGCAAATTCCGCGACGCACTCTGCCATGAGTGCGGGAAACGAGGCCACATCAGCCGGGTCTGCCGCAGCTTACCAGGACCCAGCCAGGCCTCAAAAGGGGCCAACTATCGCCAATCGACAGGAAACCGTCCTGTAAGGCGAGAACCAGTAAACCACTCCTACAGAAATCGAGCTTTGCAAAAAGAAGAGGCTCACCATACTATCACTATAGGTCACGCCTCAGTTTTGGACACTAAGAAAATTCAAGTCACGGTAGCCATCGAGAACCAGCCTTGCCACATGGAGGTCGACTCGGGATCGTCCCTCTCGATGGTGTCTTGGAAGACACTCAAGCAACTTATCCCCACAATCCAACGCCAAGACCTCCAATTTCAACGCCTCATCCTCAAGGACTACCAAGGAAATCGAATCCCCGTGGTCGGGTCCTGCCGAGTCCGAGTCTCCTTCAAAAAGCATACAGCGTACTTACCTCTAACGATCATCGACAGAGATAGGCCTAGTCTATTAGTCCTCCAATGGTTCGCGCCACTCGGCATCGAAGTGGCCGGCGTGAACCGAGTCGGTGGTTGTGAGTGGGAGGAAGACCTTATTTCTGAGTTCAGCGACGTCTTCGCGGACCGTTGAGGCGAGTATAAGGGGACCCCAATCTCATTTAGTCTAGATCCAAAAGTAGCCCCAATTCGCTTGAAGCCCCGTCGAGTTCCATTCGCTCTTAAAGCTAAGATCAACGAACAACTCGACAAGCTAATTGCTCAAGGGGTGTTGAAACCCATCGATCACTCTCCATGGGAAACCCCTATTGTAACACCCGTTAAGCCAGATGGGTCAATCCAAATTTGTGGGGACTACCGGGCCACTTTAAACCACGCCCTACAGCAGAATCCAGTTCTGGTGGTGCAGCACCTCCTCCATTCCTTGGGGGGCAGAAAGGTTTTCGCTAAATTAGATTTACACAGCCAAGCTGCGAGTGCTCTTTTCCGGCTCTCCTCTCCTACGAGCTGGAGGCAAAGACTGTCTTCCGTTGCAGGCCACATCTATGTGTATTTACTCCTTCACCTGCTCTTGCGGAGCGGACTACATAGGCCGTACAACGAGACGTCTACAAAAGAGAATTCGCGAACACATACCCGCCTGGCTGAGCAGAGGGGAGACGAGGTCGATCTCCAGCTCCATCCTTGCGCACCTGGTTGAAACAGGCCACAAGGCCGATGCTAAAGAAGCATTTGAAGTTGTATACCGGACACCGGCCAGCTACACGAAAGGTCTCCGTCAACGCGTCCTCGCAACTGCTGAAGCCATGGCGATTCGAATAAGGCGTCCGGTGCTATGCTGCCAGAAGGCCCTCGTGCAGACACTTCATCTACCTTGGCCCAAGCCAGCCCACACTGAAGGCCATGCGCCACCTTGGCCCGCGCCGCTGTCTCTGCCGTTATGAGTCACGCTAACTATACCTTGCATGCCTTCCCCTTCCCCCCAAGTTGATTGGTTGCCCCACTCGAGACCATGCCGCTTAAACTCGTGACACGACTTAACTGTACACTTCTCATGTAAATGTATTGGCCTGACGACGAATTACCGAAAACATATGTTTGCCTATTGGACTTTTGAACTTTCTGATGGGAATATTTACCGAATTAAATTAGATTTAGCTCAAACTTATCAACAACTACCAGTGGATGAAAAGACGGCCCAAGCCCAAACAATTGTAACGCACAGAGGTGCTTTTAAATGTACTCGATTGCAATTTGGGGTTAGTGTGGCCCCGGGGATATTCCAAAGCCTCATGGAAAGGTTGTTACAGGGAATCAAGGGCGTGGTTCCGTATTTTGATGACGTATTAATTGCAGCCCCTGCAAAAAAAATCTTGCAGGATCTTTTGAAATGTGTTCTTAAAAAATTCCAAGAGGCTGTACTTAAGGTGAAAAAAAATAAATGTCACTTATATACTGACAGTATTGAGTTTCTAGGGTATCGGATTGATAGCCAGGGCATCCACCCTACCGAAAGTTAATTAAAGGCGATAAAAAATGCTCCCAGGCCACGTAACAAGGCCGATCTCCAGGCATTCTTAGGCCTCATTAATTTCTATAATGTATTTTTACCGCACAAGGCGACTGTTGCTGAACCATTACACCGGTTATTAGATAAAAAAGCATTGTGGGTATGGGGTTACCGGGAAGAACAAGCGTTACGGAATGTTAAAAATTGCTCACATCTGACTCTGTACTTATGCAGCATAACGAGACTTTACCATTAGTTATAACCTGCGATGCCTCGCCCTTCAGGGTGGGCGCCATTTTGAGTCATGTACTGCCAAATGGGAACGAAGCCCCTGTTGCATACTTTTCGAAGACTCTCTCACATGCAGAGCGGAACTATGGACAAATTGATAAAGAAGCTCTCACAATCGTTTCAGCTGTAAAGAAATTTCATGAATATGTGTATGGAAGGACATTCACCATTATAACTGACCACAAACCATTGCTAGGGATAATAGCCGGGGACAAGCCAACCCCCTACATATTATCCCCTAGAATGACCCAATGGTCAGAATTCCTAGCTGCTTATAATTATTGCCTTCAATATCACCCGGGGAAAGCCATTCCCCACGCCGACGCATTAAGCCGAGCACCGTTTCCAGAAACTCTCGACGATCTGGCACCAATGGCAACCACGTTGCAGATCGAAACACTCAACTTGCCACCTAGGACCACCCGAGACATCGCGAGAGAAACCAAATGAGACCACACCCTAGCTCAAGTCCTAGGCTGGGTAGAACGCGGATGGCCATTGGACCAAGTCCCAGATGACTTCACGCCATTTAAAGCAAGACAGACTGAACTTTTTTCCCAAAAAGGCTGTGTCCTCTGGGGCGATCGAGTCGTTGTCCCAGAACAACTCCAGAAGACGCTGCTACAAATTCTGCACGAGGGCCACCCCAGCATCGTGCAGATGAAAGCACTTGCACGAAGCTACGCATGGTGGCCGGGCATGGACCGGCAAATCAAGCAGTGGGTCAAAGCGTGTAACAATTGCCAACAAGCCAGCAACGCCCCACCAAAAGCCATGCCTACTGAATGGGAGACGCCATGTGGACCCTGGTCCAGAATCCACCTGGATTTCGCAGGGCCAACCAAAGGATATACCTTCCTGCTGACAGTCAACACATACTCCAATTGGTTAGAAATTCATCGTATGACGGCCACAACTTCCGAGGCAGTGATTAAGATCCTGAATAGACTCTTTGCAACCCACGGATTGCCTGATGTCCTGGTGTCCGATAACGGGCCACAGTTCACGGCATTGATGTTCGAACAGTACCTCGCTGACCACGGCATCCGCCATGCGCTCACCTCGTCTGCGCACCCTGCGACCAATGGCCGAGCGGAACTCATGGTCCAATTTGTTAAAAAGACTTTGCAAAAAATGGACTATGACAATATCGATGACAAAGTCAACCAAATTCTCTTTTTGCAACACATAACTCCACATAGCGTCACCGGCAGAACTCCCGCGGAACTACTGATGGGACGAAGACTCCGTTCCCACCTCGACCGGCTGCACCCTGCTTACGAACCGGAAAAGCCAACAGGATCCAGTGGCCGCTGTTGCACTTTCCAGGTAGGAGACCACATTTACGCACAAAACTTATCGGGCGAACCGTTATGGATAGAGGCAACGGTAGTGCGAGTGACCGGCCGCAAATCCTACGTAGTGAAATGCTGTGACAATAGATTATGGAAATGACATATTGACCAATTACGGTCACGACTCACAATGGCCAGTCAACAACTCCCCCATGACCAAACCGAGGGGGCGGGAGGTACAGAAGAAGATGACGTTCCAGGGAACCTGCTCGAAGAGAGCGACGAATCAAGTGAGACTCAGGAAATGGAGCAGGAAGGAGAATTGTTTGCACCGCAAGAAATTGCACCTGAGCAAGAAGCAGAGCCACTGCCAAACAACAATCTACCTCAACAGGACTGCAATCAACCAGCCCAACGAAAATCCGAAAGACTTAAAAGACAACCGTCCTATTTAAAGGACTATATAACTACACCGTAATTTAAGAAGCCAGGGGGAAGGGGTGTTGTGTATGGACCATAGTAAATAAAGTATGAGCTTGAGGTAAAGTGCAGGGTTCTGGCCCTGCACTTCTGATTGGCTGTTAGGCGGCCAGATCGGATTGGTTAGTTCTGAGGAATCCGATTGGCCCTTAACAGAGGATTATTATTGGTTTAAAGAGCTAGCGTTCATAGCTCGCTATTGGACAATTCTCACAAAGGTTGCCTATATAAGGCAGAGTTCATTGTTATTGTTTTGAGAAGTCACTATGCAATAAAGAGCTGAAAGTTCACATTCAAAGACTGTCTCCATTTACTCCAACCCATGTCCAAGTACTTAACATTAATCATTGCCCATCAAATTTTACTTTTTAAGATTCTTTTGCTCTGAAGCAAAACAAATGAGAATCTAATTTGCTGCGAAGCAAAGTGTCACTTCTGGCAGAACTTGCATTTTCAGCAATGTCTTTAGGCCCTACATTGACCTCAGAGACAGGGATACACAGGACTGGAATCTGAAACAGCAGATACTTCATAGCTAGTTGAAGGCACTTTTTTATGTACATATCAACTGTGTAAAAAAGGATGCAGTATCCCTGTCCAATACAGATCAGAATACTACATAAGTCTATTCAGAGGTCTCCTTAGAACATAACATGGTAGATGGCTGGAACCCAGGAGATTGGCTTCTATCAGCCAGGTGTTTTATTCCTGGATGCTCCCAGCAAAACAACTCTTTTGAAAGAATGATCCTACCTACTCCCAACATTCCAGATGTGCCCAGTAGCTGGAAAAAAAGTGGTAAATTCCGAAAGGACATGCAAAAATGCAGATATTTGTATTGCCTTTGCAATAGATCTCATCACAACTATCAAAATGAAAAATGCCTTTTAACTGAAATAAAAACATCCCCAAATATACCTGTACTATGTGTATGTAAATGGTGATCTGTGTTTTGAATGGAAAGAGACTGATTTGCCCAAGGCTACCCATACAAATTCTGGGTCATGATAGGGTTTAAAATGCTGAGAGGAGTGTGATGGCTCAGTGTTTCAAGACTCTGAGCTTGTCGTCTGGAGAGCTGACAGCCCAGGTTTCAACCTGAGCGCCGCATGACAGGGTGAGCTCCCATTTTTGCCCTCGGTCCTGCCCACTAACTGTTCGAAAGCATGTAAATGAGAGTAGACAAATAGGCACCACTTCAATAGGAAGGTTACAGCATTCCAAGGTCCTTTTGCATATAGCCATGCTGGCCAGATGACCATGGAAAATGTCTTTGAACAATGCTGACACCCCTGACCAAGAAACTGAGATGAGCACCATGCTCTGTCTAAAGTCAGACATCACTGATAGGGAAACTTTTGCATTTTACCTTCTAGTATGTGTGTTCTTCATGTATCTAGATTCACTGAGCAGACTATATTGACTCTATTAGTTCTTTTGTCCCAGAAGACTTATTTTGAATAACCAAATCTCCCTAGTTTGTCCATTTGCTGGCCCACAAACTGCAGTGTGATCCAACCAAGGTTTGTGGAAATGTAAAGACAATATGTTCTTTTCAACTTGCTTTCTCCTTACAAGTGGCATGAAGGAAAGCATCATGATTACCATTGATCTTATCAAAGAAAGACATTAGAAAGAAAGGAAGGGGAGGCAGAAGTGTTTCAACACAATTGATGGCAGAAATAAAATTAAACATCATAGCCAAGTGGCTCACAATTAAAATCCCATTGTTCAGTGCAATTATTGAAGGAGAGTGTTGGAATTTTTTTTTGGCTGAATGGTTCAATATCAAAACAGCACCCCCTCCACCACCCAATCTATTTTTTTCCTCCAGCTTCTATATTTTTATTTGTATGTGCAGATGTGTGTTGCTGAGGTCAGGCACAATAATTCTTTCATCTCTGGAGAAAGATTCTCGACGTGTCTCTTGTCTTTTTTTTTTTTTTTTGTCAAACTGCTGAGCCATCAGATCTCAAAGATAACTCAGAGCAGATAAAGGAAATTCAAACAATTCCATTTTGCCTGATATTTTATTGCACTCCATATTGGGGGGAGGGGGGAGAGAGAAGGCGGGGGAGGTTTGCGTGTGTTCGCTTATTTTCCATTCAGCCATTTCAAAGTTGAACTGTAAAAGTTGCTCTTGAAAATATTTCCCTTCCAAGAAACAGAAGAAACAATCTGGCTTCCCACCTGTAATTAACAAAAAAGGAGGAAGTGACTAGGCTAAACTGAAGCAGATCTTAATTATAATAATTAACAATGGAGGGTACAGCTGCCTGAGGTAGCACCTAGGAATTACAGATTTTCATATGCCTGTGGTGGGATTTTTTTTTTTTTTAGCGACTACGTAACTGATTTTGTTCTTTCTTATTATTACCACCCGGTGTCCACCCCCTCCTGTGTCTGAGCATCTTCTGAGGGTACATTAAGCAACACAACTAACATCTGTCATGTGTGATCTGCAGCCTTGTTGTGAGAGGGCCAGCTGGTTTCGGCAGTGGGCCACAAGTCAGGAAGATCTGGGCTCGGCTCCAAGATCTGCCATTGGCGTGCAGAGCACATGACCTAGAACTGGATTTCCAAGGACATTAAAAAGTTTTCAAAGGCCTGTTCTGAACTGCCCAGCCTCTGACAATCTGCTTTGATTCTTTTCAAAAAATCCAAGTATAACAGAGGGGCGGACCTAGAGGGACTATGTATGCTAACTAGGCAGCCTTTTCAGGGCCTAAACAGTATCTATTTTCTCCATTATTCTCTCCCTCCCAGTCCACCTCCATCCATCTGAGTGTATTGTTATAGGATAACCAGCCTGCCAGACTGTAGAGAAAAGACCCTGTTATGTTCGGTGCGTGGTGCAAGAAGAGGAGACGAGTCGACAAACAGTGAACTTCAACTCTTTATTTAACATGGTGCAACAGCTCTGAAAACGGCCTCAACAGCCCCCTTTATATAGGCAAGCTCTTGGGTATTTAGCCAATGAAAACACAGGAACGCTAGCTCTTTTTAACCAATGAGAAGGGCTCATTAATAGCCAATCAGATTCTCCTGAACGGACCAATCTGATATCGCTATTATCAGCCAATCAGAAGTGCAGGACCAGAACCCTGCACTTTGCTTTAAGGTTTCAACAAGCTTTATTCAACACTTTTATTAATTCACAACACCCCTCCCCCCCGGGTTCTGTTTAAGGGGTGCGGTAACGTAGTCTTTGAGGTAGGCAGGTTGTTTTGATTGTCTATTTGATTTACGCTGTCCTCCCAGTATTTGTCTAGAGTCTTGTTGAGGTAGGACGTTATCTGGTAAACAGGGTGCCTCTGATTCTGTATCTAAACTTCCATTCCCATTAATGTCCTCGATATCTCTTTGAGGCGAGTTAACCCCTGTCCCCGATCCTTTTTCACAAGTTGAGTCTGAGCAATTTGTTCCGCTTGTGCCTTCCGCCTCCTCAAACTCAGCCTCCTCGGCGTCTCCTCCCCCCTCAGTTTGGAAATCACCAGAATCGCAGACCCCCGACTGCAGCCTTGAATGCAGCTGATCAATATGGCACTTCCATATTCTATCATCGCGACATTTCACTCAGTATGATCTGGGTCCAGTTACTTGGATTACAGTTGCCTCGACCCACAATGGATCGCCATAAAAATTTCTTGCGAAAACCAAGTCGCCTGCCTGGAAATTTCGGCATTTCCCGCTGGATACGTGTAGTTTTTCAGGTTCATACGATGGATGTAGTCGGTCCAGGTGGGAGCGGAGTTTCCATCCCATCAATAACTCAGCGGGAGTTTTGTTGGTGACACTGTGTGGAGTGATGTGTTGCAAAAGGAGTATCCGGTTAGTCCATTTTATGTAGAGTTCTTTTGACGAATTGTACCATGCGCTCGGTCCTTCCATTAGCCACAGGGTGCACCGGTGAAGTTAGCGCATGGCGAATACCGTGGTCCGTCAGGTACTGTTCAAAAGAAAGTGCGATAAACTGGGGCCCGTTGTCGGATACCAGAATGTCCGGTAATCCGTGTGTTGCAAATAATCTGTCCAATTTCCTGATGACCGATTCAGTTGTTGTATTTTTCATCTCATGGATTTCGAGCCAGTTCAAGTAGGCATCTACTGTTAATAAAAATGTGTGTCCATTCGTAGGTCCCGCAAAGTCCAGATGAATACGGGTCCATGGTCCCCTGGGTGTTTCCCATTCTGTTGGGGTTGCTTTCGGTGGGGCATTGCTGACTTCCTGGCATTTGGAACAAGTCTTTACCCAGGCTTCGATCTGCTTGTCTATGCCCGACCACCACGCATAGCTTCGTGCGAGTGCTTTCATGCGCACAATGCCGGGGTGGCCATTGTGCAAGATTCTCAGTACCGCTCGCTGTAACCGCTCTGGGACAACGACTCTATCGCCCCAAATGATGCAGCCCTTCTGGGAAAACAGTTCCGTCTGTCGACTTTTGAAGGGGGCGTAATTGTCAGGGATTTAGTCCAATGGCCATCCACGTTCTACCCAACTAGGACACGTGCTAGAACGGAATCGCGTTTAGTTTCAATCACGATATCGCGAGCTGTCAGCGGCGGTTTTTGAAGTGTCTCGATCTGCAGTGTTGTGACGGTCAGAGCAGGGTCGTCAACGGTTTCTGGAAGCAGTGCACGGCTTAATGCGTCAGCGTGGGGAATGGCTTTCCCCGGGCGGTGTTGCAACTTATAATTATAGGCAGCCAAGAATTCTGACCAGCGAGTCATTCTGGGAGATAATATATAAGGGGTTGGTTTATCTCTTGCTATTATTCCCAGTAAAGGTTTGTGGTCAGTTATTATAGTGAAAGCTCGCCCATAAATATATTCATGAAATTGTTTAACAGCAGATACAATAGCAAGAGCTTCCTTATCGATTTGACTGTAATTGCGTTCTACTTTTGACAGTGTTTTTGAAAAGTAGGCAACAGGGGCTTCACTTCCGTTTGGTAAAACATGGCTCAAAATGGCGCTCACTCCAAAAGGTGATGTATCACAAGTAACAGTCAAAGGCAAGGTCTCATTATACTGCATCAAAACAATGTCGGAGATCAATAAGTTTTTTGCTTGTTGAAATGCCTGTTCCTCTCGGTGCCTCCAAACCCAGGTTGCTTTCTTGTCTAGTAAACGATGTAGAGGTTCGTCTACGGTTGCCTTGTGAGGCAGGAAGACGTTATAAAAATTGATAAGGCCTAGGAACGCTTGGAGTTCCACCATATTTTGGGGTCTTGGGGCGTTTTTGATTGCCCTAAGTTTGCTATCAGTGGGGTGAATGCCCTGTTTATCTATTAAATATCCTAAAAATTCTACTCGATCAGTGCATAGTTGACACTTCTTTTTCTTAACTTTGAGACCCGAGTCTTTAAATCTCTGAAGAACCAACCCCAGGCGCTCCCTTAGTATTTCTTGAGTCGGAGCAGCAATTAAAACGTCATCAAAATAGGGGACAACACGTTTTATCCCTTGTAATAATCTTTCCATCAAACTTTGAAAGATTCCCGGGGCCACGCTTACTCTGAATTGGAGTTGGTTACATTTAAACGCACCTCGGTATGTAACAATCGTTTGAGCCTCTGCCATTTTTCTGTCTACAGGCAGTTGTTGGTATGCCTGGGCTAGATCTAGTTTAGCGAAGACTTTTCCGCCCCCCAGGGAATGGAGAAGGTGTTGCACCACCGGTACTGGGTAAGCGTTTTGCTGCAGGGCATGGTTCAGGGTGGCTCGGTAGTCCCCACAAATTCTTAACGATCCATCCAGCTTGATGGGTGTCACAATTGGGGTTTCCCAGGGAGAATGGTCGGTTAGTTCTAACACCCCTGGGCTATTAATTTATCAAGCTGCTCATCAATCTTTGGTTTAAGGGTGAATGGGACTCAACGAGGCTTAAGGCGGATGGGAGCTATTTCGGGGTTGAGGTTAAATGATATCGGGGTCCCCTTGTACTCGCCTAGTTTGTCTGCAAAGACATCCTGGAATTCTTGGACGAGAGCCTCTTCCCAGTCATTGCTGCTGGTTCGGTGAATGCCGGCTACCTCAATTCCAAGTGGAGCGAACCATTGGAAGTCTAACAAGCTAGGCTGATCCCTGTCGACTACAGTCAAGGGTAGAGATGCAGTACAATTTTTTAAGGAGACACGGACTTGGCTGGATCCCACGACTGGAATTCGATTCCCTTGATAATCTTTGAGTATGATTCTTTGGAACCGGAGATCTTGTCGCCGGACAGTAGGGATGAGTTGCTTGAGAGTCTTCCAGGACACCATCGAAAGGGACGATCCTGAATTGACTGCCATCATACAAGGCTGGTTTTCGATGGCCACCTTTACCCGGATCTTCTTGGCGTCCAGTGATGAGGCGTGACCAATCGTAATAGTTTGGTGTGCCTCTTCTCACTTCGTTGAGTGGTTTAGGTGGTTGTTTCTGTCGGAGTGGTTGTTCCATTGGTGGTTCAAGGGTTCTCACTTTGCAGGACGGCTTCCTGTAGATTGGCAGTAGTTAGCCCCCCTCGGGGTTTGGCTGGGTCCTTGCTTGCTTCTACAGACCCGTCCGATGTGGCCTCTTTTCCCGCACACATGGCAGAGCGCGTCGAGGAATTTGCAGTCTGATCGGGGGTGGTTTGCCCCACAACCAGCACATTGGTACTGCGATTTCTGGCATTGGTCTAGTTCAGACCGGAGATGGTTGACCTCTTCTTCATCGCTTTCTGATGATGATTCGAGGTTCTTGTGGTGGGCTGTCGTTGCCCGTTCTTCTAGGTGAGGTGAAACTTCGCTGGCGAGTTGGCGAAGTGGAGCGTGGGTACGGCGCATTCGAGCAGCCGACTTCCTGGTTGCTTCTGCTGCAGTAGCGTCAGCGATGGCATCTGTAAGGCTGATGTCGCCTTTCGCCATCAGCTTACTCTGCATGCCTGGTGCATCTAGTCCCAGAACTATTCTGTCTCTCAGGGCTTTTTCAAGGTCGGCAAACCCACATAGGCCTCCTAGATTCCGGAGATGCGCTGTGAAATCTGCAACACTTTCGCGCTGATCTCTCTGGTAAAATTCATGCCTTCACATGAGCGTTGGTACGGTCGGTGCATAGTGGGCCCTTAGCAGGGGTTCGAGGATGTCCCAGTCCATGGACTTCACTTCTGCCGGTTTCGCTAGTGCTTTGGCCATCTTGAATACGGTTGGCCCGCAATGAGTTAGGAATACCGCCCATTTCTTTCCGGTAGTGGCATCCTTCAAATTGTTGGTCTCCAGAAATATCTGGAAGTGATCCATATATAAGTCCCAGTCTTCTTGTGCCGGGTCGAATGGAGTGGGTGGTATGACGCCACCGAACATGGTTCCGCCATTGGTGTGTTTCAGCCATGTGCTCTGTTATCGCTTTTTGTAGTGTTCAGTCAGCTCTGACGTCTCCACATCCCACCCTCGTTGCCAGTGTTATGTTCGGTGCGTGGCGCAAGAAGCGGAGACGAGTCGAGGAACAGTGAACTTCAACTCTTTATTTAACATGGTGCAAGAGCTCTGAAAACGGCCTCAACAGCCCCCTTTATATAGGCAAGCTCTTGGGTATTTAGCCAATGAAAACACAGGAACGCTAGCTCTTTTTAACCAATGAAAAGGGCTCGTTAATAGCCAATCAGATTCTCCTGAACGGACCAATCCGATATCGCTATTATCGGCCAATCAGAAGTGCAGGGCCAGAACCCTGCACTTTGCTTTAAGGTTTCAACAAGCTTTATTCAACACTTTTATTAATTCACAACAGACCCCTGCCTTTCAAACCCTTGCAATACATTCTCCTGGGAACAAATATTCCATCTAAGCATATTCAACACCAGGCATTTCTTAGCAAGAGCTGCTTTTATTCATTTGCTACAGTGGTGGGATTCAATTTTTTTTTACTTCCGGTTCTGTGGGCATGGCTTGGTAGGCGTGGCAGGGGAAGAATACTGTAAAATCTCCAGTCAGAGGTGGCATTTGCTGGTTCTCCAAACTACTCAAAATGTCTGCTACCGGTTCTCCAGAACTGGTCAGAACTTGCTGAATACCACCTGTGATTTGCTACCATTTTTCCCATTTCTGATTCAAGGGGAAAGTGCAGCAAAATGTTGCCACCTGTAAGGCACTCATTGGCGATGCCAGATGGTTAGTCACTGTCTTTGCTAGAATATTCAATTCTCCTCTATCCACTCCTTCACTCAAAAATGAAAATGGCAACTTATATTGGCACCTTCTCCTTCAGCAATCAGCAAGCCTTCAATGCCACTCACC
This sequence comes from Hydrophis major, assembly GCA_033807585.1. Classification (NCBI taxonomy): domain Eukaryota; kingdom Metazoa; phylum Chordata; class Lepidosauria; order Squamata; family Elapidae; genus Hydrophis; species Hydrophis major. The sequence continues at coordinate 219,684,814 of CM066329.1, forward strand.
TTTACTCCAGTTCTCCATTGGTTCAGATGGATCATCTGCTATAATATTTCCCCCACTCTTTCCTAAAAAATGTTTTTGAACTTCTGCCAATCTTTGGGTTTTTCTTAAAGCTATGGATAGCTTCTTTTGTGTGCATGGTGCTGGGAAACACATCCAAAGAACATTCTTTCGCTCAACAATTGATAATTTTTTTTGCCACCGTCATTCATCTTTAAAATAGGAGGGTGATCTTAAAATCACAAAAGTGTTGTAATGGATGCCAATGAGAGGGTTTTTTAGTCTGTCAAAATTTCCTTTTATGGCAGGGAACAGCATAAATTCAGAGCCTCTTCCTTTTATGTAAATATAGTTTAGCCAGAGGTGGTATTCAGCCAAGTCTGACAGTTCTGGAGAAACAGTAGCGGAAATTTTGATTAGTTTGAGAACAGGTAAATCCCACCTCTGACTGGCCCCGCCCCTATCTATTCTCTGCCTCCTGAGTCCCAGCTGATCGGCTGGGTCTTCTTTTGTTGCCCTGCACAGGAGAATGGAGCTGGAAAGCAGGTTAGTAGGGGTGGGAGGGAATGGGGATTTTGCAGTATCCTTCCCCTGCCATGGCCACCAAGCCTCACCCATCAAGCCATGCCACGCCCACTAAGCTGTGCCCACAGAACCACTGGTAAAAAAATTTGAATCCCACAACTAAGTTTAGCCTTCTAGGTGCAGCTGAACTATAACTTCCGACTTCCATCACTATTGACAGACAGGGCTTGATACTTCAGTCACATCTGGAGAACCAGCAGTTCTCTTTGTCTGACATATTGAGGACTTGGGGTGTTCTGAACTAGCAGGCTCGTAAGCCTGCAAACCTGACTGGCCATTTCCACAGCAAGCTTGCAATCCTGCAAGTTTGATTGGTCTGTTAACAGGTGGGTCACGATTGGTCGTTCAAGGCTGATCCGATTGGCTAGTTAACGGGCTGCCACGATTGGACGCTCCAAGTGCGGTAAACTTAAACCATTGGACACTTTGACAGCAGCCAGCTCTATAAAAAGGGCTGTTGCTGCCATACCTTTTAGCTCTGTTCCTGAAGTCACTAATAAAGAGTTTGGAGTCACTATCCGATGTCTCATCTCCGTTCTTGCACCTACCCTCCAAGATAGAACATGGGGAAAGCAATTATGGAGTCAAAAACCACTTCCACTTTTTTCTGAAAGCCAAAAAGCAAGCATTTATTTCTTTGATTTTTTATTTTGACACTTATAATCTGCTTCATCCACTATGATTCTGAGCAGCATATAATATGCATAATTTAGTATAAAATAACACAAACCATACAAAACATCTAAGCAAAAGCAACCATCATCTCACAAATGTGATATGCCACAAGAGGTTTGCTACTTACTCTACCCAAAGCCTAGGAAAAGAACAGGTCTTAATAATGGGGGATTTATAAATATCAGAAGGGATTTTATTCCAGAAGGCAGTCACCCCTATTTACACACACAACAGTCAGAAGCTTCTTGGGAGGTTAGAAGTCCCTACAAGTATCTCTGCAAGAGGACTGTACTACAGTGAAATTGCCAGCCATGAGCCAGGTTTTAGCTGATGAAAATCTCTCTGGACATAAGGAGGGTGTCCTTGGGCCAGCGGAGAAGGAAAGCTGGCTGTAAATGGGCTGAGGCGGGAGGCGAAGGAGGAGCAGCCAACAGTAGGAGCAGTGGTGGGATTCAAAAAATGTTATTACTGGTTCTATGGGCATGGCTTGGTGGCCGTGGCAAGGGAAGAATACTGTAAAATCTCCATTCCCTCCCCACTCCAGAGGGCAGCATACTTTAAAATCCCTATTCCCTCCTCATCCCACTGTTTGTGTATGTACCATAGTTAATAAAGTATGAGCTTGAGGTAAAGTGCAGGGTTCTGGCCTTGCACTTCTGATTGGCTGTTAGGCGGCCTGATCGGATTGGTTAGTTCTTAGGAATCCGATTGGCCCTTAACAGAGGATTATTATTGGTTTAAAGAGCTAGCATTCATAGCTCGCTATTGGACAATTCTCACAAGGGTTGCCTATATAAGGCAGAGTTCACTGTTATTGTTTTCAGAAGTCACTATGCAATAAAGAGCTGAAAGTTCACATTCAGAGGCTGTCTCCATTTACTCCGACCCATGTCCAAGTACTTAACACTGGCGACGAAGGTGGGATTTGGAGACGTCTGAACCTAAGGAGCCAGAAAACAATACCGAGCACGTGATAAGACGACGCCAACAATGGAACCATGTCCGGTGGAATCGTACCACCCGCTCCGTTTGATCCAAACCAAGAGGATTGGGAATCCTACATGGATCGCTTCCAAATGTTTATTGAGACGAATAATTTGAAGGACGCCCACCAGCAAAGAAGCGGGCACTGTTCCTGACGTACTGTGGCCCAGCTGTATTTAAAATGGCTAAAGCACTCGCCAAAACTTGAGAAGTGAAAGCCATGAGCTGGGACAACCTCGAACCCATCCTGAGAGACCATTACGTGCCAACCGTGCCTACACTTGTGAGACGCCACGAGTTTTATCAGAGAAACCAGCGAAAAGGAGAAAGCGTGGCCGATTTCGTGGCGGATCTCCGGAATTTAGGGGGCCTCTGCGGGTTCGCCGATTTAGAAGAAGCACTAAGAGATCGAGTAATTCTGGGATTAGATGCGCTAGGCGTGCAAAGCAAGCTGATGGTGAAAGGCGACATCAGCCTTGCTGACGCCATCGCCGAGGCCACGGCTGCGGAGGCGACCAAAAAGTCAGCTGCACAATTACAGTGAAGCCGCACTCCGGCAACACAACCGACCGGCGAAATCTTACCCAACTCAGAAGGGCCGCTTGCAACAATGCATCACGAGGACCTCTCTTCATCATCAGACAGCGACGAAGAAGGGGTCCATCGACTGCGGTCCAACCTGGACCCTCGCCCTAAGCCCTTATGCCCTTGCGCTGGCTGTGGAGCAAACCATGCCAGGGCCGAATGCAAATTCCGCGACGCACTCTGCCATGAGTGCGGGAAACGAGGCCACATCAGCCGGGTCTGCCGCAGCTTACCAGGACCCAGCCAGGCCTCAAAAGGGGCCAACTATCGCCAATCAACAGGAAACCGTCCTGTAAGGCGAGAACCAGTAAACCACTCCTACAGAAATCGAGCTTTGCAAAAAGAAGAGGCTCACCATACTATCACTAAAGGTCACGCCTCAGTTTTGGACACTAAGAAAATTCGAGTCACAGTAGCCATCGAGAACCAGCCTTGCCACATGGAGGTCGACTCGGGATCGTCCCTCTCGATGGTGTCGTGGAAGACACTCAAGCAACTTATCCCCACAATCCAACGCCAAGACCTCCAATTTCAACGCCTCGTCCTCAAGGACTACCAAGGGAATCGAATCCCCGTGGTCGGGTCCTGCCGAGTCCGAGTCTCCTTCAAAAAGCATACAGCGTACTTACCTCTAACGATCATCGATAGAGATAGGCCTAGTCTATTAGGCCTCCAATGGTTTGCGCCACTCGGCATCGAAGTGGCCAGCGTGAACCGAGTCGGTGGTTATGAGTGGGAGGAAGACCTTATTTCTGAGTTCAGCGACGTCTTCGCGGACCATTGAGGCGAGTATAAGGGGACCCCAATCTCATTTAGTCTAGATCCAAAAGTAGCCCCAATTTGCTTGAAGCCCCGTCGAGTTCCATTCGCTCTTAAAGCTAAGATCAACAAACAACTCGACAAGCTAATTGCTCAAGGGGTGTTGAAGCCCATCGATCACTCTCCATGGGAAACCCCTATTGTAATACCCGTTAAGCCAGATGGGTCAATCCGAATTTGTGGGGACTATCGGGCCACTTTAAACCACGCCCTACAGCAGAATCCAGTTCCGGTGGTGCAGCACCTCCTCCATTCCTTGGGGGGCAGAAAGGTTTTCGCTAAATTAGATTTAGCTCAAGCTTATCAACAACTACCAGTGGATGAAAAGACGGCCCAAGCCCAAACAGTTGTAATGCACAGAGGTGCTTTTAAATGTACTCGATTGCAATTTGGGGTTAGTGTAGCCCCGGGGATATTCCAAAGCCTCATGGAAAGGTTGTTACAGGGAATCAAGGGCGTGGTTCCGTATTTTGATGACGTATTAATTGCAGCTCCTACCAAAAAAATCTTGCAGGATCATTTGAAATGCGTTCTTAACAAATTCCAAGAGGCAGGACTTAAGGTGAAAAAAAATGTCACTTATATACTGACAGTGTTGAGTTTCTAGGGTATCGGATTGATAGCCAGGGCATTCATCCCACAGAAAGTAAATTAAGGGCGATAAAAAATGCTCCCAGGCCACGTGACAAGGCCGATCTCCAGGCATTCTTAGGCCTCATTAATTTCTATAATGTATTTTTACCACACAAGGCGACTGTTGCTGAACCGTTACACCAGTTATTAGATAAAAAAGCATTGTGGGTATGGGGTTACCGGGAAGAACAAGCGTTCCGGAATGTTAAAAAATTGCTCACATCTGACTCTGTACTTATGCAGTATAACGAGACTTTACCATTAGTTATAACCTGCGATGCCTCGCCCTTCGGGGTGGGCGCCATTTTGAGTCCTGTACTGCCTAATGGGAACAAAGCCCCTGTTGCATACTTTTCGAAGACTCTTTCACAAGCAGAGCGGAACTATGGACAAATTGATAAAGAAGCTCTCACAATCGTTTCAGCTGTAAAGAAATTTCATGAATATGTGTATGGAAGGACATTTACCATTATAACTGACCACAAACCTTTGCTAGGGATAATAGCTGGGGACAAGCCAACCCCCTACATATTATCTCCTAGAATGACCCGATGGTCAGAATTCCTAGCTGCTTATAATTATCGCCTGCAATATTGCCTGGGGAAAGCCATTCCCCACGCCAACGCATTAAGCCGAGCACCGCTTCCAGAGACTCTCGACGATCCAGCACCAACGGCAACTACGTTGCAGATCGAAACACTCAACTCGCCGCCTATGACCGCCCGAGACATCGCGAGAGAAACCAAACAAGACCACACCCTAACTCGAGTCCTAGGCTGGGTGAAATGAGGATGGCCATTGGACCAAGTCCCAGATGACTTCACGCCGTTTAAAGGAAGACAGACTGAACTTTTTTCCCAAAAAGGCTGTGTCATCTGGGGCGATAGAGTCATTGTCCCAGAACGACTCCGGAAGATGCTGCTACAACTTCTGAACGAGGGCCACCCCGGCATCGTGCGGATGAAAGCGCTTGCACGAAGCTACGCATGGTGTCCGGGCATGGACTGGCAAATTGAGCAGTGGGTCAAAGCATGTGCCAATTGCCAACAAGCCAGCAACGCCCCTCCAAAAGCCATGCCTACTGAATGGGAGACGCCACGTGGACCCTGGTCCAGAATCCACCTGGATTTCACGGGGCCAACCAAAGGATATACCTTCCTGCTGACAGTCGAAGCATACTCCAATTGGTTAGAAATTCATCGTATGATGGCTACAACATCCGAGGCGGTGATCAAGATCCTAAGCAGACTCTTTGCAACCCACGGATTGCCTGACGTCCTGGTGTCCGATAACGGGCCACAGTTTACGGCACTAAATGTTCGAGCAATACCTCGCTGACCACGGCATCCGCCATGCGCTCACCTCGTCTGCGCACCCTGCGACCAATGGCCAAGCGGAATGCATGGTCCAATTTGTTAAATAGACTTTGCAAAAAATGGACTATGACAATATCGATGACAAGGTTAACCAAATTCTCTTTTTGCAACACATAACTCCACATAGCGTCACCGGCAGAACTCCCGCGGAACTACTGATGGGACGAAGACTCCGTTCCCACCTCGACCGGTTGCACCCTGCTTACGAACCGGAAAAGCAAATAGGATCCAGTGTCCGCTATCGCACCTTCCAGGTAGGAGACCACATTTACGCACAAAACTTATCGGGCGAACCGTTATGGATAGAGGCAACGGTAGTGCGAGTGACCGGCCGCAAATCCTACGTAGTGAAATGCTGTGACAATATCCTATGGAAACGACATATCGACCAATTACGGTCACGACTCACAATGGCCAGTCAACAACTCCCCCATGACCAAACCGGGGGGGGGAGGTACAGAAGAAGATGACGTTCCAGGGAACCTGCTCGAAGAGAGCGACGAATCAAGTGAGACTCAGGAAATGGAGCAGGAAGGAGAATTGTTTGCACCGCAAGAAATTGCACTTGAGCAAGAAGCAGAGCCATTGCCAAACAACAATCTACCCCAACAGGACTGCAATCAACCAGTCCAACGAAAATCCGAAAGACTTAAAAGACAATCGTCCTATTTAAAGGACTATATAACTACACCGTAATTTAGAAGCCAGAGGGAAGGGGTGTTGTGTATGTACCATAGTTAATAAAGTATGAGCTTGAGGTAAAGTGCAGGGTTCTGGCCCTGCACTTCTGATTGGCTGTTAGGCGGCCTGATCGGATTGGCTAGTTCTTAGGAATCTGATTGGCCCTTAACAGAGGATTATTTTTGGTTTAAAGTACTTGCGTTCATAGCTCGCTATTGGACAATTCTCACAAGGGTTGCCTATATAAGGCAGAGTTCACTGTTATTGTTTTGAGAAATCACTATGCAATAAAGAGCTGAAAGTTCACATTCAGAGGCTGTCTCCATTTACTCCGACCCATGTCCAAGTACTTAACACCACTAACCTGCTTTCCAACTCCGTTCTCCTGTGCAGGGCAACAAAAGAAGAACCCAGCCAATCAGCTGGGACTTGGGAGGCAGAGAATAGATGGGGGCAGGGCCAGTCAGAGGTGGTATTTGCCGGTTCTCCGAACTATTCAAAAATTCCACTACTGGTTCTCCAGAACTGGTCAGAACCTGCAGAATACCACCTCTGGGAGGAGCCTGAAGATCCCATTCCAAGATACTTTGGGATTATCCATTTATTCTCTGGAAAAGTTTCTTGTTGTAAATCATGAGTTGAGGGGCTCAGGAAGCAAGGGATTTTCAACATGCCTTTAACATGCTCTTAATGGACATTTGACTGTCAAAAGCCTCACTTAAAAAAAACTTTTTGAACTTAATTACTTTAGAACCTAAGAGAGAAACACTGAAAGGAGCAAAGATTAAAGGCTCTCAGTGAGCGTCTTTATAAAATTAAAAGGAAAGTGGGGTGCAGGGGAAACCAACTACTTTAAAGGATTTTAATTTAAAAGCAAAAAGTTCAACAATACTGTGATCCAAAAAAGTTTTAAATGGATAAAGAGCATAGTAATTAAAACAAAACAGAAGATTTTTTTTTCCTGATGCAAGAGCCTTTGAAAATAACAAAATTAATTCGAGAAACAGACCAGAAAGCTGATTGTTTATTTTTAAAGATAGTTGATAAATGGTGGATTTTACAAAATAGGGAAATAAGGGCAATACAAACTATTTAACATAATAAAATTATATTATAATAAAAACTAATGTAATATTAGGAAATAAGGGCAATATAAACATAGACTAATGATGGAGAACTAATTAGAGCCAAAATACTAAAGATAGAGAAAAGCAGAGGAGAAAAAAAAGGAGAAACCTACCTTTTACATTCACCAAAGAAGCAATAGCAGTTAGACATAGTGCTTTATATAGCACTTTTTAAGCAGTTTACAGAGTGTGCATATTGCCCCAACAATCTGGTTCCTCATTTTACCAACCTCAGAAACAGTGGTGGAATTCAAAATTTGTTACTACCAGTTCTGTGGGCCTGGCTTGAGGGGCGTGGCAGGGAAAGGATACTGTAAAATCTCCATTCCCTCCCCACCCCACTAACCTGCTTTCCAGCTCTGTTCTCCTGTGCAGGGCAACAAAAGAAGATCCAGCCAATAATCTGGGACTTGAGAGGCAAGAAATAGATGGGGGCGGGGCCAGTCAGAGGTGGTATTTGCCGGTTCTCCGAACTATTTAAAAATTCCACTACTGGTTCTCCAGAACTGGTCAGAACCTGCTGAATACTACCTCTGGGTAGGAGCCTGAAGATCCCATTCCAAGATACTTTGGGATTATCCATTTATGCTCTGGAAGAGTTTCTTGTTGTAAATCATGAGTTGAGGGGCTCAGGAAGCAAGGGATTTTCTCCAGAACTGGTCAGAACCTGCTGAATACCACTTCTGCTCAGAAGGATGGAAGGCTGTGTCAACCTTGAGCTGGTGACGATTGAACTCCTGGCAGTGGGCAGAGTCAGCCTGCAATACTGCATTCTAACCTCTGCGACATTATGGCTCTCAGTAATTGACATACAGCTGGTTCTCAACTGGATCCTTCTCATGCACCTTCCCCAATCCCCATAGTATTTTCCCACATATCCTCCCTGATCCACGCAGTACTTCTTGCATACATCTGTGGACCCTTCTTGACTGCACAACACTTGTCACACACCTTCATGCACTCTCCTTGATCCTCCTCAACCCTACCCAGTGATCTCCCTGGCAATTATTGCATATATATATATATATATATATATATATATATATATATATATATATATATATATATATATATATATATATATTTGTTTTCTTAAGTTTCCGCGAACAAAGCTGAATGCCAGATATATATATATATATATATATATATATATATATATATATATATATATATATATATATATATATATATATATATATATGTATATATATAATATTTTCTGAGATTCTCGCGAGTACTTGTATGTGGATCTTTGGTTATTCGGGTTTTCTCCCGCATAAGATTGGAAGTATCTGGGCAACGTTTCGATGAAGTCTCATTCATCATCTTCAGGCTTGGTCTTCAGCTCTGTGCTTCTCAGAGTGATGTGAGCTTGCAGCTGCTTCTTCCTTTTAACTGCTCCTGGGGGTGTGACTTGATTGGCTGGGGGCTTGGCTGTGTTCTGATTGGATGGGGGGGGTGTTCTCATTGGTTGGGGGTTTGGCTGTGTTCTGATTGGTTGGGGGGTTGGCTGTGTTCTGATTGGCTGGAGGCGTGTTCTGTTCAGGTGGGGGCTTGATTGTGCTCAGGTTAGTCTTAGTTGCTGGAAGGTTTGAGCTGGTGAGCTGTGATCTTGCTGTTTGGCTTCGAGTTCGTGGTCGTGCTGCATCTTCATGGTGGGGGTCAGTTCGCTTCATGTATGGCTCAGAGGGGTTTGAGGTGGGTAGTGATGCAGCTGCAGTGCAGCTTCTGGTCCGTGGTCGTGTTTCAGCTTCTGTGTGGGTGTGAGTCTGCTTTCTACGTGGAAGTGTGGTGGTGGCATCTTGTGTGGCTATCAGGGGTGTGGGTCTGGTGTCATTCTTCATGTTAGGTACGCGTCTGTTCATGAGGGCGGGTTTCCAAATGGCTGGTAGGCGGGAGGCATCATCTCGTTTATTCATGCTGTGTGGGCGTTTTTCTATCTCTATGGCTTCTCTGATGATTTTGCTGCTGAAGTGTTCAGTTTTGGCGATAGTTCTGGTATTTTTAAAGTCAATCTCATGTCCTGTGGCTTTGAGGTGTTGGACCAGGGAAGAGGTCAGTTCTTCCTTTTTGATTGAGTTCTTATGTTCTTCAATGCGTGCACCTATTCTTCTGTTAGTCTGTCCAATGTATGTGGTGGGGCAGGCAGTGCAAGGGATTTCATATACTCCTTGATTTTCTAACTCGATTCTGTCCTTAGGGTTTCTTAGGATGGTGGATATCCTCGGGCACGTCCGACGAGGAGGAAGACATCCACCGTCTCCAGGTAGGCTGTGACCAGCGCAGTCGGCGGAGTCGTAAGTCGAGGACCGTGTGTGCCGGCTGCGGAGGCGACCACCCCAGATCCGAATGCCGGTTCTTCGACTCCGTTTGCCGGCACTGCGACAAGAAGGGCCACATCGCACGCGTTTGCCGCCTCAAGAAGACCCACAGCCCCAGGCGATGGGACCCGAGTGAGCGGAGACGAGAAAGCACACCCCCCAGGACCAGAGACCGGCCAGCAGAAAACCGCTGGGAGCGAAACGGACGAGCCCAACGAAGCAGCGAGGCCAGGGGGAGAGAAGAGACACATCAGAAGGTCACCATCGACCACGCCACAACCACAGACGCCAGAAAGGTCTACGTGGAGGTAGGCATCGAAGGCAAACCCTGTAAAATGGAGGTGGACTCCGGGTCCTACCTCTCAATGGTAGCCTGGCAAGAAATTAAACGCTTGGTGCCTACCATCCAGAGAAAGCAACTAGAAACCCAGAGACTAATCCTCAAGGACTACCAGGGAAACAGCATCCTTGTAGTTGGGACAGGACAGTTTACAGTGACCTACAAGGGACATGCTGAAAGACTTCCCTTAACCATCGTCGATCGAGACTGACCTAGCCTACTGGGACTCCAATGGTTCACACCGCTAGGCATCGCGGTCACGGGCTTCGACCACATCGCCGAAGCCGACTGGGAGCAGCGACTGGCCTGGGACTTCCAGGAAGTGTTCAACGGCACCCTAGGCAAGTACCGAGGGCCCCCTATATCCTTCAGCCTAGACCCCCATGTTCCCCCGAAACGCCTAAAACCAAGGCGGGTACCGTTCACACTCAAACCGAAGATAGATGAGCAAATTGACAAGCTCGTCAAACAAGGGGTATTACAACCCATAGACCACGCCCGGTGTGAGACCCCCATAGTCACCCCAATTAAGCCTGATGGGTCAGTGAGAATCTGCGGGGACTATAAGGCCACCCTAAATGGCGCCTTGCAGCAAAGCGCTTACCCCGTCCCAGTGGTGCAGCATCTCCTACACTCACTGGGAGGGGCCAAAGTTTTTGCGAAACTCGACCTGGCCCAAGCATACCAGCAACTGCCGGTCGACGAGGAAACTGCCGAGGCACAAACCATAGTCACGCACCGGGGAGCGTTTAGATGCAACCGCCTCCAATTTGGAGTCAGCGTGGCACCTGGAATTTTCCAGAGCCTGATGGATAGACTCTTACAGGGCATCAAGGGGGTGGTCCCATACTTCGATGATGTACTAGTATCGGCAACCAACCAGGCCGAACTAGAGACTCGCCTAAGGGAGGTGCTCACGAGGTTCAAAGAAACCGAGCTTAAAGTGAAAAGGGAAAAATGCCAGCTGTACACAGAGCGGGTCAAATTCCTAGGATACCTCCTAGACCGACATGGCATTCACCCCACCAACAAGAAAATTAAAGCCATCAAGGAAGCCCCCACACCCAAGTCCAAAACAGAACTGCAGGCGTTTCTGGGGCTACTTAACTTTTATAATGTCTTCCTGCCCCAAAAGGCGACCGCGACGGAGCCTTTGCATAGGCTTTTGGATAAGGTGGCTACCTGGACTTGGGGGAAACGCGAGGAAGCTGCCTTCAGAAAAACCAAGGACCTGCTCACTTCGGATGCCGTCCTCATCCAGTACAACGAGACCCTACCACTAGCCGTCACATGTGACGCATCACCCTTCGGCGTCGGCGCTGTCCTCAGCCACACTCTCCCCGATGGAAAAGAAGCACCCATCGCGTTCTTTTCAAGGACCCTCACCAAACCGGAGCGGAACTACAGCCAGCTGGACAAAGAGGCTTTGGCTATCGTTGCCGCAGTAAAAAGGTTTCACGAGTACCTCTACAGCCGGACATTTACCATCATCACCGACCACAAACCGCTGCTGGGAATCCTTGCAGGGAACAGGGCCACCCCGAACATTCTGTCTCCCCGAATGACAAGGTGGTCCGAGTTCCTGGCTGCCTACAACTGCGGACTCACACACAGACCTGGTAAGACTATCTCCCATGCGGATGCCTTAAGCCGCTCACCGCTACCTGAACCAAACACTGACCCAGCATCCACGACGACCACCCTCAGCATAGAGACTCTACCCAACCTACCCATAACCGCGTCAGACATTGCCCGAGAAACTAATAAAGACAAATGTCTGGCACGGGTTTTGCATTGGGTGGAGAAAGGGTGGCCGGAAAGGGACAATGACGAGTCCGTCAGGACATTCCGGAACCAGCAAACGGAACTCTCGTTACTAAAAGGATGCATACTATGGGGGGATAGGGTGGTCATCCCAGAAAAACTACAAGGGAAGGTTTTGGAACTGTTACACGAGGGGCACCCGGGCATCGTTTGGACAAAAGCCCTGGCCAAAAGTTACGTTTGGTGGCCAGGGATGGACAAACAGATCGAGGCCTGGGTAGCAAGGTGTCAACGATGCCAGGAAACTAGGCCAAGCCCACCCGCAGCACTCATCCTAGAGTGGGAAACCCTCAGGGACCATGGTCTAGGATCCACATAGATTTCGCCGGGCCCACAAAAGGACACACTTTCTTAATAACTGTAGACGCTTACTCCAACTGGCTGGAGGTAAGCAACATGAGAACAACCATGGAGGCCGTGACCAAAGAACTCTGCAAACTTTTCGCAACACACGGCCTCCCAGAAGTCCTCGTTTCCGACAACGGGCCCAATTCACCTCGCTAGAATTTGAAAAATTCCTAGCGGAGAGAGGCATACGACACGCGCTGACAGCCCCGGCGCATCCGGTGGCGAATGGTAGGGTGGAACGGATGGTTCAATTCACAAAGAAAACCATCCAGAAAATAGACCACGGGGAGATCCAGGACAAAATAAATAAATTACTTTTCATCCAGCACATAACCCCAAACACCACAACAAATAAAAGCCCAGCCGAACTGCTAATGGGGAGGAAAATAAGGTCCCCATTCGATAGATTACACCCCACGTACAACCCAGAGAAACCCCCAGACTCAACCAGCAAACACCGAACCTTCGCACCAGGCGACGCCGTCTACGCAAAAAACCTAACCGGAGACCCATTATGGGTACCGGCCGTCATAACACAACTAACAGGCCCACACTCGTACCGGCTACAAACAACCGATGGACGAGCGTGGAAATGACACATCGACCAGTTAAGATCGAGGACGACCACCCAAGAGACCACCAATGCACAACCAAGCAAAACCAACCCCCACAACACAAACCAAGAGGGGAGGGAATACCCAGGGAACCAAAACTGAGAAAAAATAAACCAGCCATACTCGCCTGAAAGCAGCCAGCATGAAACCTCGCCAGGAAGAGTCAGCCAGGCCAGCTCAACCAACCCGGGAAGACCGAGTGGGAGCGGCGAAACCCGCAGCTCAACCAACCCGGGTAGCCCAGGAGGGAGCTGCAGAGAGTGGCCTGGCCAGACAGACCAGGCGGTTCCCGCAACGGAGTCCGGAGGAACAGAGACCCCGACCGAACCGACCGGGATCCAACCTATGACTGACCTGCGCAGGTCCAGTAGGCAGAGATGGAGCCCCGCCTACCTACGGGACTACGCAACGTAAGGACTGAACCAAGAGGGGAGGGCTGTTCTGTCCCCTCATTTGCATTCTTGAGATCCCCGCGCTTTGATTGGCCAAAGCGCGGGGCGCTCTGATTGGCTAGGTGAGCCGCGCCGATTGGCTCGCTGAGAATCTCCTGCGATTGGTCCATTCAAATCACGGGAGATTCAAAGTGGTGCCATTGGCCGCGGCCGCCGCGGCTTGGAAATAAAAAGCCACGAAGTTTGCCTTTAGCCTCAGTTCGGTTCCTGACTAAATAAAAGAGCTTGATACTAAGTCACCGACTCCTGGCTTCCTTCCACGCAGACTTAACAACTACCTTGTCTGATACTTCAGTGAGAGGTCAATTTCACGACAGTTTAATCAATAGATTAATCAGCTACATATATAATTAAAGAATTGAAGACCAGCTTGAATGAGCTGTAAGTTAAAAGTAGCCATATTAGCTTTTCAGAGGTAATTTGGATCACTCCCTATGTGACTAACATAGGGAATGAAAAAATATATTAAAGACGGCCTTGCCTTTTAATATTGAACAGTAGCTTTTGTTTATTAAGTTATCTCAAACTTTCTTCAGTATCTCAGGGAAAATGCTATATTGAATACAGATGCAATTTGATGATATTGAAGGAAATGTGAAATAGCTTAAATATATCAAGGCTAGGCTGGCATGCAAGTGTATTTAAATTTTGATCCATAGAAAGGTTGAAAGGCAGATGATTTGCCAACTAAGAATCTTTATTTATTTTAAAAAAATTATATAAATTATTTTTTCTGGTCTTTCTGCTTGACACCTCTTTTTCCTTTTTCAAACTCAGTAACTGTTACTTGACTGTTAGTGCAGTTAGTGCAGAGAAAGTAGAAACAGAATTAAATTTTGGGTCAACATGAGAGAGCTGATGTGATTTTGCTAACTGAGATCTGCCCAATGCATGTAAGGCCTTTTCATCAAAAATAAAACTATAGGTACTCCAATCAATGTCCTTGGTCACTTAAGGACATCATTTTAATATCCCACAATTGTCAGTGGTGAGAAATGCTGGGAATTGTGGTTCAGCAACAACAATCCCTGCCCTAAAGTGATACTAAATTCATTGTAGACAATTAAAATATAAATCCCCAGCTAGTTAGTTGATTGTGTTGAACTATCTCTCACTTGTATCATCTGATAGGCACTCACATATCTTAAAATTTCCTTATCCCCATATAAACATTCTATAAAGAAAATTGTTACCTGTGGGTAGAGGTGGTATTCAGCAGGTTCTGACTAATTCTGGAGAAACAGTAGCGGAAATTTTGAGTAGTTCAGAGAACCGGCAAATACCACCTCTGACTGGCCTCGCCCCATCTATTCTCTGCCTCCCGAGTCCCAGCTGATCGTCTGGGTCTTCTTTTGTTGCCCTGTACAGAAGAACGGAGCTGGAAAGCAGGTTAGTGGGGTGAGGAGGGAATAGGGATTTTGCAGTATCCTTCCCCCAGGAGTGGGGTGGGAAAGGAGATTTTACAGTATCCTTTCCCTACCACACCCACCAAGCCATGCCCACAGAACCAGTAGTAAAAAAAATTGAATTCCCACCATTGCCTGTGAGGAGAAAGATGTAGGACCATCTCTAGATTATTCTAGTGGGAACCTGCCATTCTTGTAGTTTAGGTATATCAAAAGTCAAATCTATTCTTTAAGTGAAGCTGAACTCCTGGCCACTATATGGATTCCATGCAGTTTTCTTGAAAACAATCTAAACATATTCACTGCCTACTTCTGAGATGCAGCTCAAATGATTACAGAAATCCAGCTCTTGGTTAGAATGTAGGTTCATCCACAGAACTGGTTAACAAGGATGTTTTAAAGGAAAGACTGCTTAACACAGTATAATATCAAATTATGAAACTTCCTCTCACTACATGCCTCAGAACGGACCATATTAATTGATTAATAATTTAACCCTCTTTGGTTAAGTTTGGAGTAGAAGGCACTGCACCTTTTCGGCATGTAGAGTAGAGATCATTTTCTTCATTATTACAGGATGGGTAGAGAATTTGTGGTCTATCAGATGTTGGAAGTATTCAATTTGGTTAGTACCGATGCAGTATGTCCAATAGAAAGGAATGTCCAATAAATAGGAATTGCAGAAATATATGCATTTCAACCACATGTGGAGTTTCTTCACTCCCAAGCTAGAAACTCTGACACATAATCTTTTGAAGGAGATACTACCTCTGAATTGAGCATTATAATAAATGTCTTCATCTTTAATGTACTCTAAGATTCCTTATCTTTGACAGAAAACAAACTGACACATCCTTAAAGGAAAGGATTTCAGGTGAAAGAATGTTGTTTTCAAACAGATTTGAGCTTGGACATTTTTCCCCTGGAAATTAAACACAGGAGCCATCTATCTTTACATCAAATTTAGGGTGATAATCATCCAATCTATGCATGGCCACATTCTAAATTGGTGTTCACTGTGCTTCAGTATAATTTTTTTAAAAAAATATATCAAGTTCTATATGAAGTTATCTTGTATATAAAGTGATCTAAAGCTGCACTGATTTGTCTCTGATTTACACAAGTCTTTTCATGCAGGGACACTTTTCTGGAGAAGAAAGTGTACGATATTAGCATACTCCAAAACCCTCACAACCGATTGGTCTGGACCAGCGGAGACCTGATTGGTCAACAGGTCAGCCGTGATTGGAGCATTGGAATCTACCATGATTGGCTGTGCCGATCGCGGGAGATTCAAAGTGCTGCCATTGGCCGCCGAGTCGCGAGCCAGCCCTATATGAAGGGCTGCCGCGGCTCGCATTGCTAGACTATTCTCAATCCAAATAAAGAGCTGAAATCACTAGAATGGTCTCGCATCTCTGTTGAACCGATCCACCTCAGATCTAACAGAAAGTATGTGTTATAATGCTCATTAATGTAACAACATATGAATGTGATATGTACTTATCTGCACTGTTATTGGCCTTACAAGAAAGAATCCATAAAAAGACTATAAATATATAGAAAGGCACCTATTTAAAAGGTGCAAAAAAAGGTGTTTGTGATGCACAGCTTGTGAACTTCCCTGTTGAATTTCTGCTAGCTATGGTTAATGGCCCACAAGTCTCAACCAAAAATAAAAATAGCAACCTATAATGGTTTACACCATTATAGTTGAGTAGCAATCTGATTCCACTCTGCTTACACCCTTAGAAAAAGTGTTGTGTATGTACCATAGTTAATAAAGTATGAGCTTGAGGTAAAGTGCAGGGTTCTGGCCCTGCACTTCTGATTGGCTGTTAGGTGGCCAGATCTACCAGCTCGTCTCCATCATTCGCACCCATGCTCCAGACTTAACACTGGCGATGAGGATGGGATCGGATGACATCAGAGCCAACTAAGACAACTAAGCTGAAGTGCACAACAGCGGAACCATGTCTGGCAGTGTAGTACCACCCGCTCCGTTCGATCCAGCTCAAGAGGACTGGGAGTCCTACATGGATCATTTTCAAATGTTTTTGGAAACAAATAATCTGAAGGATGCCACACCCGGGAAGAAACGGGCGGTATTCCTAACGCACTGCGGCCCGACGGTATTCAAAATGGTTAAGGAATTAGCAAAACCAGTGGAAGCGAAGGCCATGGACTGGGACGTCCTCGAAGCGCTACTAAGGGCCCACTATGCACCAACCGTTCCAATGCTCGTAAGATGACACGAGTTCTATCAAAGAAACCAGCGGAAAGGAGAAAGCATCGCCGATTTCATTGCAGACCTCCGGAACTTGGGAGGCCTTTGTGATTTCACCGACCTAGAAGAGGCCTTGAGAGACCGAGTAGTCCTTGGGCTAGATGCTCTAAACGTACAGAGCAAAATAATGGCAAACGGCGACATCACCCTTAAAGATGCCGTAGCTGAAGCTACAGCAGCGGAGGCGACCAAGAAGTCGGCTGCCCAACTACGCCAAAATCGCGCTCCAGCACACCCACCAGCCGGTGAAGTTTCACCTAACACAGAAGGGCAGCTGCAGACGGCCCACCATGAGGATCTCTCTTCATCGTCAGACAGCGACAAAGAAGAGGTCCATCGCCTGCGGTCCGATCGGGACTGTTACCTGAAGTCCCAACAACCGTGCACTGGCTGCGGGGCCAACCATTACCGCTCCGATTGCAAATTCTGCGACACGCTGTACCATGAGTGCGGGAAACGAGGTCACATCGGACAGGTCTGCAGAAGCCTCCTCGGACCCAGCCAGACCTCGAAAGGAACCAACCTCTGCCAATTGACAGGGAATCGCCCTGCAAGGCGAGAATCAGTAAACCACTCCTACAGAAACCGACCCGTGAATCGTCTAGCGAGAAGGGAAGAGGCCCACCAAACACTCACTATTGGCCATGCCTCTTCACTAGACGCTAAGAAAATTCGGGTGAATGTGAACATTGAAAATCGACCCTGCGAAATGGAAGTTGACTCGGGATCGTCTCTTTCAATGGTCTCATGGAAGACCCTCAAGCAACTCATCCCCACTATCCGGCGCCAAGACCTTCAATTCCAACGGCTCGTGTTAAAGGACTACCAGGGGAACCGAATTCCAGTCGCAGGATCCAGTCGAGTCCGGGTTGCATTCAAGAACCGCACGGCAAACTTACCCCTGATGGTGATCGATAAGGACCGGCCTAGTCTGTTAGGCCTGCAATGGTTCACACCACTCGGCATTGAAGTGGCTGGCATTAACCGAATCGGCGGCAGTGACTGGAAGGAAGACCTCACCCACGAATTCAGGGACATCTTTGAGGAAAAGCTAGGCGAGTACAAGGGGACCTCGTTATCCTTTTGCCTTAATCCAAAGATAGCTCCCATCCGCCTTAAGCCTCGTCGAGTTCCGTTCGCTCTAAAGCCAAAAATCGACGAGCAGCTTGATAAGTTGATTGCCCAGGGAGTGTTAAAGCCAACTGACCACTCCCCATGGGAAACGCCGATTGTGACACCAATTAAGCCGGACGGCTCCATTAGAATTTGTGGGGACTACCGAGCCACCCTAAACCACGCCCTGCAACAGAACCCATATCCGGTGCCGGTGGTACAACACCTCCTCCATTCCCTGGGGGGCAGAAAAGTCTTCGCTAAACTAGACTTAGCTCAGGCTTATCAGTAACTGCCGGTTGACAAAAAAACGGCACAGGCACAGACTATCGTAACACACCGAGGTGCCTTTAAGTGTATGCGGCTTCAATTCGGAGTCAGTGTGGCCCCAGGGATCTTTCAGAGCCTAATGGAGAGACTATTGCAGGGGATCAAGGGCATTGTCCCCTATTTTGATGATGTGCTCATTGCCACCCCCACTCCAAAAATCTTACGGGAGCGTTTAAGACTGGTATTACGAAAATTCCAGGAAGCAGGCTTGAAAGTCAAGAGAAATAAGTGCAAACTGTGTACCGATCGTGTTGAATTCTTAGGGTACTTAATTGACAGTCAGGGTATTCACCCTACCGATAGCAAATTAAGAGCAATAAAAAATGCTCCCAGACCCCAGAACAAGACCGACCTCCAGGCGTTCTTAGGCCTCATCAATTTTTATAATGTATTCTTGCCACACAAGGCAACTGTCGCTGAACCTTTACATCGTCTATTAGATAAAAAATCAATTTGGGTATGGGGTCACAAAGAAGAGCAGGTGTTCCGTAATGTGAAAAAACTACTGACTTTGAACGCCGTACTAATGCAGTACAATGAGACTTTGCCAATAAACATTAATTGTGATGCATCGCCTTTTGGAGTGGGCGCCATTTTGAGCCATGTGTTACCTAACGGTAACGAAGCCCCTGTTGCTTACTTCTCAAAGACGCTCTCGAAAACCGAGCGAAATTACAGCCAGATCAATAAAGAAGCCCTGGCGATTGTATCAGCTGTTAAAAGATTTCATGAGTACGTGTACGGCCGGGTTTTCACCATTGTAACTGACCATAAACCATTGCTGGGGATCATCTCTGGGGACAAGCCAACTCCCTACATACTTTCTCCCAGAATGACCCGCTGGTCAGAATTCTTGGCTGCCTACAATTATCGGCTACAATATCGTCCTGGTAAAGCCATTCCCCATGCCGACGCACTGAGCCATACACTGCTCCCTGAAACTATCAACGATCCTGCACCAACAATGACAGCGTTGCAGATCGAGATACTCCACACGCCGCCATTAACTGCCTGTGACATCGCGACAGAAACAAAACGCGACCCCATCTTAGCACGAGTCCTCACATGGGTGGAACGCGGATGGCCATTGGACCAAGTACCAGACGACTTTGCACCATTCAAAAGTCGTCAAACAGAGTTGTTCTCACAGAATGGCTGTGTCATCTGGGGCGATAGAGTCGTTATCCCAGAACGACTCCAAGAGACATTGCTAAGAACCTTGCATGATGGCCACCCTGGCATCATGCGCATGAAGGGCCTCGCACGAAGCTACACATGGTGGCCAGGCATCGACAGACAAATCAAATCGTGGGTTAAAACTTGCAGGAGATGCCAAGAAATAAGCAACGTTCCACCAAAGGCAACCCCAACCAAATGGGAGACGCCACGGGGACCCTGGTCCCGCATCCATCTGGACTTTGCCGGGCCGACCAAAGGCCACATGTTTTTACTAACCGTCGACGCCTACTCGAATTGGCTCGAGATTCACCGAATGAGCAACACGACCACTGACGCGGTCATCAAAAGACTGGAAAGACTGTTTGCAACCCACGGATTACCAGACGTTCTGGTATCTGACAATGGGCCCCAGTTTACCGCGCTGTCTTTTGAGCAGTACCTGGCTGACCGCGGTATCCAACATGCGCTCACTTCACCTGCACACCCTGCTGCCAATGATAGGGCTGAGCGCATGGTACAATTCGTCAAAAAGACTCTCCAAAAGATTGACTACGATAACATCGACGAGAAAATCAACCAGATCCTTTTCCTACAGCCCATCACACTTCACAGCGTCACCAACAAAACTCCCGCCGAGCTGCTAATGGGACAAAAGCTCCGCTCCCACCTCGATCGGTTACACCCAGCCTACGAACCGGAAAAACCACTCGGATCCAGCGGCCGATGCTGTACCTTTCAGGTAGGCGATTTAGTATTCACTAAAAACTTCTCAGGCGATCCGCTGTGGGTAGAAGCGACCGTAATCCATGTAACCGGCCCAAGATCATACCTCGTTCAGTGTCCCGACGACAGACTTTGGAAGCGTCACATAGATGAACAACGATTGCGGCTACTGTTGCGCACTTCCGAACTCCCTTATGACCAAACTGAGGGGGGGGGAGATACAGAGGAAAGCGGATTGCAATTAGAGGGAAACCTTTTTGAAAAAACTGATAATGGGACTGAAACGCAGGAACAGGAACCAGGGACCGGAGTGAGTTCACCTCAGGGAGTGGCCAGTGATATTGGTGACGATGGGAATGCGAACTTGGAACCAGAGGCACCCCTACCGATAAACAACGATCCACCTCAGCAGAAGTGCAGCCAACCGCCAGGCACTATGCAAAAATCGAAAAGACTAACAAAACAGCCATCCTACCTTAAGGACTATGTAACCGCGCCCCGTGGGCAGAAGCCGGGGGAAAGGGGTGTTGTGAATGAATAATACCAATAAAGTTATCTTGAGCTTGAAGTCAAGTGCAGGGTTCTGGCCCTGCACTTCTGATTGGCTGTTAATGGCAGGATCGGATTGGTCCGTTCAGGAGCATCTGATTGGCCATTAACAGGCCATTCCCATTGGTTAACGGAGCTAGTGCTCCAGATTTGCTATTGGTTGAATATTTAATAAGTTGCCTATGTAAGGAAGGCTATAGCAGCCCTCCAGTAGGAGCTGTCACAATATGTAAATAAAGAGTTTGAAGTGCACTGTTTCTACCAGCTCGTCTCCATCATTCGCACTCATGCTCCAGACTTAACACAACCAATGAAAACCAGGGAGCGCTAGCTCCATTAACCAATGAGAAAGGCTCATTAGTGGCCAATCAGATTCTCCTGAACCGTCCAATCTGATCTCGCCATTTAACAGCCAATCAGAAGTGCAGGACTGCTTCGGTTGTTGTGTTCTTCATTTGGTGGATTTCAAGCCAGTTCGAGTAGGCATCCATGGTTAACAAGAATGTGTGGCCTTTGGTAGGCCCTGCAAAGTCCAGATGGATACGGGACCAGGGTCCCCGCGGTGTTTCCCATTCGATTGGGATTGCCTTTGGTGGGGCGTTGCTTACTTCTTGGCATTTATGACAAGCTTTGACCCAAGTCTCGATTTGCTTGTCGATGCCTGGTCACCATGCGTAGCTTTGTGCGAGGGCTTTCATACGCACGATGCCCGGGTGGCCATCATGCAAGGTTCTCAGTACTGCTCGTTGTAGTCGTTCTGGGACAATGACTCTATTGCCCCAGATAATGCAGCCCTTTTGTGAAAACAACTCTGTTTGTCGACTTTTGAATGGGGCGAAGTCATCAGGTACTTGGTCCAATTGCCATCTGCATTCCACCCAACTGAGGACTCGTGCTAAGGCGGGGTCACGTTTTGTTTCCATTGTGATATCTCGGGCTGTTAATGGAGGTGTACGAAGTGCCTCGATCTGCAACGTTGTTACTGCAGGCGTGCGGTCGTCAATGGTCTCTGGAAGCGGTGCTCAGCTCAATGCGTCGGTGTGGGGAATGGCCTTCCCCGGGTGGTATTGCAGCTGATAATTATAAGCAGCCAAGAATTCTGACCAGCGAGTTATTCTGGGAGATAATATACAGGGGGTTGGCTTATCTCCCGCTATTATTCCCAGCAAAGGTTTGTGGTCAGTCACTATAGTAAAAAAGCCCAGCCGTACACGTATTCATGAAATCTCTTGACAGCAGACACAATAGCAAGGGCTTCTTTATCAATCTGACTATCATTACGCTCTGTTTTTGAAAGCGTCTTTGAGAAATAGGCAACAGGAGCTTCGCTACCGTTAGGCAAAACGTGGCTCAAAATGGCGCCTACTCCGAAAGGCGATGCATCACACGTGATCGTTAATGGCAAAGTCTCATTGTACTGCATCAGTACAGCGTCAGAAGTCAGTAGTTTTTTAACACTTCGAAACACCTGCTCTTCTCTATGTCCCCATACCCAGATTGCTTTTTTGTCCAATAAACGATATAGGGGTTCAGCTACAGTTGCTTTGTGTGGCAGGAATACGTTATAAAAATTGATAAGGCCTAGAAATGCCTAGAGGTTGGTTTGGGAGCGTTTTTTATTGCTCTCAATTTGCTATCGGTAGGGTGAATGCCCTGACTGTCAATTAAATACCCTAAAAATTCGACACGATCTGTACACAGTTTACGCTTATTTTTCTTCACTTTAAGACCTGCGTCTTTGAATTTTTGGAGGACCATTCTCAGGCGATCCCGTAAAATTTTGGAAGTAGGGGCAGCGATTAACACATCATCAAAGTAGGGGACAACGCCTTTAATCCCTTGTAATAGTCTTTCCATCAAGCTCTGAAAGATCCCCGGGGCTACGCTCACTCCGAATTGGAGTCGGGTACATTTAAAGGCACCTCGGTGCATCACGATCATCTGTGCCTGTGCCGTTTTTTCATCTACCGGCAGTTGTTGATATGCCTGAGCTAAGTCTAGTTTAGTGAAGACTTTTCCGCCCCCCAGGGAATGGAGGAGGTGCTGCGCCACCGGTACCAGGTATGCGTTTTGCTGCAGGGCGTGGTTCAGAGTGGCTCGGTAGTCCCCACAAATTCTTATTGATCCATCCGGCTTAATGGGTGTTACGATTGGAGTCTCCCAGGGAGAGTGATCGGTTGGCTCTAGCACCCCCTGGGCTATTAACTTATCAAGCTGCTCATCAATCTTTGGTTTAAGGGCAAATGGAACCCGATGAGGCTTAAGGTGGATGGGAGCTATTTTTGGATTAAGGTTAAATGATATCGGGGTCCCCTTGTACTCACCTAGTTTTTTTGCAAAGACGTCCTTGAATTCTTGGACAAGGTCCTCCTCCCAGTTGCTGCTGCCAATTTGGTTAATGCCTGCCACTTCAATGCGAAGTGGCGCGAACCATTGGAGGCCTAACAGGCTAGGCCGGTCCTTGTCGATCACAGTCAGGGGTAAGTACGCTGTACGGTTTTTGAACAAGACGCGGACTCGACTGGATCCTGCAACTGGAATCCGATTCCCCTGATAGTCTTTAAGTATGAGTCTTTGGAAACGGAGGTCTTGTCGCCAGATAGTAGGGATGAGTTGCTTGAGGGTCTTCCAGGAAACCATCGAGAGGAACAATGCCGAGTCGACTTCCATTTGCCAGGGCTGATTTTCGATGGCCACTTTAATTCGGATTTTCTTGGCATCCAAGGAGGAGGCCTGACCGATAGTGATAGTTTGGTGAGCCTCTTCTCGCTTCATGGGGCGGTTTAGGGTTCTGTTTCTGTAGGAGTGGTTGTTCCATTTGTGGTTCACTGGTTCTCGCCTTACAGGACGGTTTCCTGTCGGTTGGTGATAGTTAGCCCCCTTCGAGGGCTGGCTGGGTCCTAGGAGGCTTCTACAAGCCCGTCCGATGTGGCCTCGTTTCCCGCATTCATGGCAGAGCGCGTCACGGAATTTGCATTCGGACCTGGGGTGGCTTGCCCCACAACCAGTGCATGTGTGTTGGGACTTCTGGTAATGGTCCCGTTCGGACCACAATCGATGGACCTCTTCTTTGTCGCTGTCTGACGACGAAGAGAGGTCCTCGTGGTGGGCCATCACAAGCTGTCCTTCTGACTTGGGTGAGATGTCGCCGGTTGGTTGGTGAACTGCAGTGCGGTTGCGGTGCATTTGGGCAGCCAACTTCCTGGTTGCTTCTGCTGCAGTAGCATCCGCGATGGCATCTGCAAGGCTGATGTCGCCTTTCGCCATCAGCTTGCTCTGCACGTGTGGCACATCTAATCCCAGAACTATTCAGTCTCTCAAAGCCTCTTCCAGATCAGCGAACCCACAGAGGCCTCCCAGGTTTTGGAGGTCCGCAACGAAATCTGCAACACTCTCTTCCTTCCGCTGATCTCTCTGGTAGAATTCATGCCGCCTTACGAGGGTTGGCACAGTCGGTGCATAGTGGGCTCTCAGTAGGGGTTCGAGGATGTCCCAGTCCATAGCCTTTATTTCTGCCAGTTTTGCTAGTGTCTTGGCCATCTTGAATATGGTCAGCCCGCAATGCGTTAGGAATACCACCCGTTTTTTCCCGGTCGTGGCATCCTTCAAATTGTTGGTTTCCAAGAACATTTGGAAACGATCCATGTTGGAGTCCCAGTCTTCTTGCGCTGGGTCGAATAGAGCGTGTTAAGCCTGGTTTCCCCAACCAGGGTTAAGGAGACAAGCTAAACAGAATGTGCAGCTTAGTCAGATAGGCACACAGATAAATGAGTGAGCTAAGCTTGTATGTTTATTAACATACAGTAAAAATAACAGATACGCTTGTGCTATCAAATATATAGTTTATTCCATTATGAATTCATAGCATAGCACATGTATCATTTAGTCAGTCCATTCAGGGATATTCAGTTAGCAAAGTCCGTGTAGAAATATCCTATGTCAATTCACTTACAAGCCAGTCCTTTGTTTTCTCTCCCGTTCGAGCAATGCAGACTTGTGTCCTTGCAGTAATCAGGTTTCATCAAAGCCAGAGAGATAGCAAGCTGCAGCCTTGCTACTTTTAAAGTGCTTTCACAACCACTCCCTTAATTACTATCCCACAGTTAAAGTTGCAGACACTTTAACATACAAACTATGATTACATATTATTATTTACCTAAACCATAGGGTAAACCAATGTTATCCCTAACATTCTCCCCTTTTAGGAAATAATAATATAAATATAATTATTTACATCTTTAAATCATATTTGTTACAACTCTCTTTAAACTCAGTTATTCCTTGAGCTTTTGTAAATTGGTCTGCAATGTTTTCTTCCGTCATGCAGTATTCCAATTTAATTAGCTCATTCTTTACAGATTCTCTAACATTTAAGTATCTTAAATCAGTATGTTTTGATCTAGTTTTTACAGCAATACTAGTAGCTAATTTTATAGCTGCTTGATTATCCTCGTACATAATAATGGAATCTTTTACAGTTATACCCATGTCTAATAATAACTGTTTGTACAAAATCAAATCAGTGCATAATAATGACAGACATGAAAATTCCGCTTCCATTGTGGACAAACTGATATGCTGTTGTCTGATTGACCTCCACCCTATTAGTGTCTTACCAAATAATATAGCCATCCCAGATGTTGATTTTCTAGTGTTTATATCAGTTGCAAAACTTGCATCTGCATAGGCACTAAGACTCAAATCACCCTTTGGTTCTATATACAATGCATGGTTCATTGTTCCTTTAAGATATCTTAAAATTCTCTTTAATGATTGCCAATGACATTGATGTGGATCCGAATTAAAATGTGCCAGCTGATTTACACTATAA
Source organism: Hydrophis major (assembly GCA_033807585.1). Classification (NCBI taxonomy): domain Eukaryota; kingdom Metazoa; phylum Chordata; class Lepidosauria; order Squamata; family Elapidae; genus Hydrophis; species Hydrophis major. The sequence continues at coordinate 219,710,593 of CM066329.1, forward strand.
GCTATATCTGGCCTAGACCAATTGCTTACATATGATAAGCTGCCAATCAAAGATTGATATATGGACTTATCAAATTTGGGACTTTGATCATCAGTTTGGCAAACTTCCTGACTCATTGGAGTCTTTGCCGGTTTACAAAGTTCCATTTTAAACGTTTTAATTAATTGGCAAATTTTATCTTCTTGAGATATCTTAAAACCATTTTTTGTTTTGTTAATTGTCAATCCTAGATACTTTTTAATTTCACCTAAATGCTTTAATTTTATCTTTTTGGCTAATAATGATATAATCTCATTAGCTTCATTATTAGTCTTAGTTATCAAAGCAATATCATCTGTAAATAATAACAACAATGACACCGTTCCATTATTTTCTCTTTTAAACACACATGGATCTGCTAAATCAGATTTAAAACCTATATTGTTTAACTCTTTCACAATATATTGGTTCCACTCAAACCCAGATTGTTTCAACCCGTAAAGACTCTTTTTGAGTTTCCAACAATCATTACTATTTACTTTATTGTCTTTTATACCTATTGGTTTTCTTAAATATATAGTGTGCTGCAATGGTGCATGTAGATAAGCAGTTTCTACATCTAAATGGTTAATGACATAGTTTTTCTTAGCTGCCCACACTAATGCTGCTCTTAAAGATGTTGCTTTAAGACTTGGTGCAAAAACTTCATCGTAATCAGATGCAGTTTGATTAAATCCTTGAGCTACTAACCTAGCTTTATGAGTAACAGTCCCATCATTTCCAGTTTTTACTTTAAATATCCATTTGCACCCAATGGATTTTTCTCCTGGAGGGAATTTAGCATCTTCATAAACTTTCATTACCTTTAATGAATTTAATTCTTTTTTCATTGCCTTTTGCCAATTCTCCTGATCCTTAGCAGGATACATCCTAAGTTCATCTATACTAGTTGGAACTTTAGTTACTTGGCAAACTATACTTGCTTGATACCTATCAGGTGGTCTAGTTACACGTGTAGTACGTCTAGGTATTACAGGACTTACAGGTGGACTTTCATTTATTAACTCTTCTTGATTATCTAACTCTTCCTGATCAACTGTTTCCTCTTGTTTTGGTTCTATTTGCTCTTCATGGACATCTTCTTTAATTGGACTCTTATAACTAGTCTGATCTTTCTCCCTTTTGTAGGGTTCAATAATTACTTCATTATTTAAATCTTGCTCTAATCTATTCCATCCTACATGTTCAAGGAATTTAGCACTAGCACTGGTGTAAACTCTAGATGTACCTGGTTCCCAGAATCTATAAGATCTATGATTAGATGTATATCCTACAAAAAATAATTTTTTAGCTCTATGTTGTCCTTTGTGTCTAAGTTGTGTAGGGATATGCACCCATGCTGGTGCTCCAAATGTGTGCATGTAACTTAAATCAGGTTTTGTACCATGCCACAGTGTGAATGGTAATTCACCTGTTGTTGAATTAACAACATTATTTAATATATGATTACCACACATTATTGCTTCTCCCCACAAATTGTCAGGTAATCCTGAATCAGACATCATAGTTTGTGCCATTGATTGTAATGTTTCGCCTCTTCTCACTATAAAGGCATTATGTTGTGGCCTATATGGTGCAGACTTTTTATGTTGAATACCTAACATTCTTAATCTGTTCTGGAATTTATTATTTGTAAATTCTGCACCATTATCTGTTATAAGAGTTACTAATTTCTTTTTAGTTTCCCTTTCTGCAAATTTAATCCAATTAAAGAGATTTTGATATGTTTCAGTTTTGCTTTTCATTAAATAGCAAAACCCATATCTAGAATAGTGGTCCATTATACTTAGTATGTAACGAGCTCCTCCTACACTTGGTTTTTTAGGACCTATTAAATCAGCAAATACTACCTCTAAAGGTTCTTTGGTAGTTAATCCATTAACTCTATTAGCAGGTGTGTCCCTGGCCTTACTTTGATTGCAGGCATTACATTGCAAATACTTATTACAAGGTTTCAAACTTATTCCCTTAGATAATTCAACAGTTTTCTTAAGAATTTTAAAATTTAAATGCCCTAGCCTTCGATGTAACAAGTGAATACATTCATCATGAGGTTTCTTATTTTCATAAACTGTGTTAGCCACCTTTAAATCATCATCATTTAACACATATAATTCACCTCTTAAAGATGCAGTAATTCTCTTATTTTCTTTCTCAATTATGCAGTTATCTCCCCTAAATGTAACTACATATCCTAGTTTAACCAAAATTCTAACTGAAATTAAATTAAACTTAAGTTGTGGTACATATAACATTTTTACATTCTCTTTTATAAAAGAACAATATGCTATACCTTGACCTTTAGCTTTCAGTTTCCAGCCATTGGCTAACGATATCTGCTGTGTACTCTTGGACATTTTAATAAAATGTTTGTTATCATTTGTTATACAATGTGATGCTCCACTGTCAACCACCCATAAATTATTTTTTACAGCTCCGTTAGTATACATGGCTAACTCTAAATTTTTATTTATCTTTTGATGACTTTTAGTATTCTGGCCAGCGTTCTGGTGCTTTGCTTTTTTACAAAATCTTGCCAAATGTCCTCTTCCTCCACAATTAAAGCACTTTTTAATTGCATATGCAGTAGGAGTTTCATTATCTTCTTTTTGAGGTTGCTGCCTCCTTAATTCATCTCTTTCAAGCCTTCTTCTGGCCTCTTCAATCAATCTGCCAGTTATATCAGTTAAAGTTAGGCTTTCCTTTGGCAATATTTCAAGTGAAGTTACGTAGTTATCATAACTTTCGTCAAGGGAAGATAGAATTATGTAGACTTGGTGTAGTTCAGAGAAAATAAGCTCTTTCTCGTGCAGTTCTTGAAAAATGCTTTGCATAGTTTTTAAATGACTCAGCATATCACCATTCTTATGGAGATGTGTACTGAAAAGTTTCCGTGTTAGATTTATGTGAGCACCAACATTATCTCGAACATAAATCCTCTTCAGCTTCTGCCAACACCCAACAGCTAATTTCTCTCCGTGGATATAAACAAGTTGCATATCAGTTAAGGTTAAAGCAATAATGCAAATAGCTTGCTGATTTTTATGCATAAATTCTTCTATCTTTAGTTTATCTTCCTCATCCTCTGGATCCCATTCTTCTACGTTTGGTGGGTTTTCAATTATGTTCCACAAACCTTCTCTTCATAGAAGCAGACTACATTTCATAGACCATGATACATAGTTTGTTCCATCCAGCTTGGATATAAGGGACAAACTTTGTAGATTGACTTGTGCCATGTTTTCTTATATGGATATAAAACTATAATTAATAAAACACAGCTGTCTGTTTACTGTAATGTATAACAACACAAACTCTCACTTTTACATAAATCTGTTTTATCCTAGTTAAACTGACTTTGCAGCCTCTGGGCCCATAACCAGTGTTAAGCCTGGTTTCCCCAACCAGGGTTAGGGAGACAAGCTAAACAGAATGTGCAACTTAGTCAGATAGGCACACAGATAAATGAGTGAGCTAAGCTTGTATGTTTATTAACATACAGTAAAAATAACAGATACGCTTGTGCTATCAAATATATAGTTTATTCCATTATGAATTCATAGCATAGTCAAAATAACAGTCCAATAGTCATGTATCATTTAGTCAGTCCATTCAGGGATATTCAGTTAGCAAAGTCCGTGTAGAAATATCCTATGTCAATTCACTTACAAGCCAGTCCTTTGTTTTCTCTCCCGTTCGAGCAATGCAGTCTTGTGTCCTTGCAGTAATCAGGTTTCATCAAAGCCAGAGAGATAGCAAGCTGCAGCCTTGCTACTTTTAAAGTGCTTTCACAACCACTCCCTTAATTACTATCCCACAGTTAAAGTTGCAGACACTTTAACATACAAACTATGATTACATATTATTATTTACCTAAACCAGTTAGGGTAAACCAATGTTATCCCTAACAGAGCGGGTGGTATTACGCCACCGGACATGGTTGAGCCATGTGCTCGGTTATCTTTTTCACTGTTCAATCAGCTCTGAGGTCTCCACATCCCATCCTCGTTGCCAGTGTTAAGTACTGAGCATGGGCGTGAAAGAATGGAGACAAGCCGGTGAAACGGTGAACTTCAACTCTTTATTTACATGGTGTGACAGCTCAACTCAATGGCTGCTACAGCCTTCCTTATATAGGCAACTTATTAGATATTCAACCAATGAAAACTTGGGAGCGCTAGCTCCGTTAACCAATGAGAAAGGCTCGTTAATGGCCAATCAGATTCTCCTGAACGGACCAATCTGATATCGCCATTTAACGGCCAATCAGAAGTGCAGGGCCAGAACCCTGCACTTGACTTCAAGCTCTTAATAACTTTATTAACACATTTATTCATTCACAACAAATACCTGAAGCAGGTGCCCCTTATTCTTCTCCCATCTAACTGGAGACTTTTAGTTGTAATTATTCTGGTCATCATAACCATCGCTTGTCTTACAGCAGCGATTGATAGAAAGGAAATGTACAGGATCAGCAACTGAACCGTTCTTCCACAAGCAAACCATCGCAGTTATAGTTCTGTCTATTTGTTAGTTGTAATATCTGTTATTTTACACAGAGAAAATGCAGCACTTCATACAAATTCATCCCAATGGGTTCAGAGATCACTATCAAGATGTTCAAGCAGAAGCTTTGAAAAATGTTCTCAGTGTTTTTCAGGTCAGCATTTTCTGCCCTGTATGATTACAAGACCTTTGCTTATGACCTCCAATCATTTTATCTTAATCATACTTGCACCTTGTTTGCCTATCATTTATCCACACCTCTCCCCATTCTTACAGCATCACTTGAAAGCAGACTAAAATAATAACAGAGAACAGGGCGCAGGGGGGGGGGGATCTGGCTTCAAATATTGGGCTTGGAATACTACCAACGAAAGGCATTTATGTGAAATAAACAATTGTGCACATATTGTGCTGGTCTGAATAATTCATTCTGCAGAAACTCATCTGCTAGGGAGCTCCGTCCTTTCTCTACTTGTCATCTTCACTGCCTCCTGGCTCCTAGCCCATGTTTGAAACAACAGAATATGAGGGGGGGGAGGGAGGGAGGGAGGTGGAGAGAGGGAGGGAGAGAGAGAGGGAGGGAGGGAGGTGGAGGGAGGGAGGGAGAGAGAGAGGGAGGGAGGGAGAGAGTGTTTCTGTGCGTTGAGGGCTAAACAGGATTGAGAACCAATATGATCATGCTGATACTTGTCCATGCCCAAACCTGTTGGTATTTCCAATGTCTATTTATTTAACTTCAGTTTAATGATTGGAGAAGTGGTCTTTATGTACAGTGCGGGGTGCGTGGAACAGATCCACTCTCCAATGCCTTGCAGCAGCTGCATTGGCATACCACATGGCCTCCTGCCCCATTGCAAGCATGCAGAAGAAGTGGGCCTCCTGTACATGGAAAAAATAAGACACCCCCCCCCAAAAAAAATAAGCCCTAGTGCTTATTTTGGGACCCAAAAGAAAATAAGACCCAGTCTTATTTTCAGGGAAACATGGTATTCTCAAGCCAAGTAAAATTGTTATTATGCATCAGTTGCATGCTTTCCTCCATTAGAACACCATTCAGACAGTCATTCCTGACCTGGTCACCTCACAATGAAATTATTACAATGTGTTCTACATGGGGTTGCCTTTGAAGCTACACCCCAAAACTACAGCTGATTGAAAATGCAGTTGCATGAGCAGTAATAGAATAGAATGCTTCATTGGCCAAGTGTGATTGGACACAAGGAATTTGTCTTGGTGTAAATACTCTCAGTATATATACAAGAAAAAATACATTTGTTAAGAATCAAGAATCATAATGTACAACACTTTAATGATAGCCATAGGGTACAATCAGCAATCAAATCATACTAGGAAACAGTCAATATAAATCATAAGGATACAAGTGACAAAGTTACAGTCCTACAATCACAAGTGGGAGGGGATGGGTGATAAGGAGTAATAGTAGTGCAGACTTTGTAAATAGTTGAACGGTGTTGAGGGAATTATTTGTTTAGCAGAGTGATGACTTTCAGAAAAAAACTGTCTTTGTGTCGAGTTGTTCTGGTGTGCAGTGCTCTATAGCGTCGTTTTGAGGGTAGGAGTTGAAACAGTTTATGTCCGGGATGTGAGGGGTCTGTCAATATTTTCACAGCCCTCTTTTTGACTCGTGCAGTATACAGGTCCTCGATTGAAGGCAGATGGGTAGTAATTGTTATGTAATAATGGGTATATATGTAATATGTATTAAGGGCACCTCTTGGCGCACCATGTGTCCCCACTGCTACGTGAGCTGCATTGGCTGCCAGTTGGCTTCCAAATGCAATTCAAAGCATTGGTTATTACTTATAAAGCTCTATACAGTTTCTGCCTGTTCGGTGCATTCTGGCAGAATGGCTTGACTTCAGATCCCTTCCATTAATTTTTGTCATTTTGTTGGACCTAGGAAAGGTGCCTCCTCTACTGTGCCCCCCCCCCTCTGGAACCGCATCCCCTCAGAGAATTCTCAAGCCAAATAAAGTTGTTACTATGCACCAGTTGCACGTTTTCCTCCATCAGAGAGGGATGGCTCCCTCTCTCCTGGAATTCGGGAACACTTTAAAAATCTGGCTTTGGTCCAAGCCTGGGATGGCAATTTGCTCTTTGTTTAATGGCCCTTGTTTTGTTTTGTGGATTTTTGTCATTAGAGCATGTGAGTCCACCCTGTCTGTTGATTTCATATTTTTAGCTGTGTCTCTTTATGTCTCTTTTAGTTTTGTGCACCACCCAGAGTCCCCTGGAGAGACAGAGAGCCAATAAATTTACATAAATAAATTTATTTCCAGATAATACCAATTATCTAAAGAAAACCAATTTTGACAACTTAGTGGCCTTCAGAGGCATCAATTCAGATTTAAACAAATTAAATCTCAGGAAAGGATGCCAGCACCAACTGGTGAATTAGAGTAGTTAAATGGTTCTATATTAGAATATATTAGCTAATTATTTGCCTATATTAGCTTTTGTGATTATCTTCCCATTTTTCTTATTGTTAGGTAAAGTGGCTTAATTGCAAATAATTCACTTACACCATGTGGTTAATATATGTACAAGATTCATTTTGATTACAAGTAATCCTCAACTTACAACTGATTGTTTAACAGCCATTACAAGTTGCCATGGACTTCAAACAAATCTACTTACAACCCATCCTCAAAGTTACAACTGACACCCTTCTGTGATCGTGTGATCACATTTCAGTTGCTTAGCCAACAGCTTGCATTTATGATTGATTACGGTGTCCTCTGGTAACATGACCACAATTTGCAGCTTTATTGCTGTTTTCTGTTAATAACGACAATGATTCACTTTACAACTGTTGTAAAAATGGTTGTAAAATTGAGTCAGGTCCCATGGTGACCTGCTTAATGACCACAACAAATTGCAATTAAAATTCTGAGTTTAATTGTGGTCATTATGATGAGGATTATGCGTAATATACTTCTTAAATGGACTCCTTTTCTCTCATTTTCCTTTTTTCTTTTATATTTTTTAAACGTGTCCCTCAATCAGCATTCATTTGCACACATTTTACATCCCACTTCTTTAAAATTCCTATACTTTCACTAACAATTATAGTCAGAATTGTATAAAGCACGGCATAAAGCAGGAAAGAAAATTATTTTTCAGACTAACATAATTGTCTATCAGCATGTACTGTATGTGTCTGTCTGTCTGTCTATTGATGCATTTCTCAATCAGTATGGAGCAAATGTGTTTTTCAATCAATATTCGTTCATATCCCATTTTATCCCTTGTTTTTATCTCAAAACTTCCTATATCATGACTAACAATTATATTCAGAGCAGAATAGCAAATTTGGATGTGTAGGTTTTTGTATGTGTATATGTGTGCTTGTCTGTCTAACTGTAACAATCAGGATAGCAATGGAACAACCAGTCAAATCCTAAGGCTACAAAAAGTCCAGCCGTGTTGCCAAATTTAATGTCAAATGACAAGCATAAATTGAGAAAAAGGACGGTTTGCTTGAAGTCTTTGCTGACCACCATGATATTCCTCCTCCCCTCTTCCCCCACCCCTTTTGTTTAATCATTCTCATGACTTATTTGGGAGCACTATCTGCCTAAACCACCATACTCAGCAGGGAGTCCCTTTGAAAAATGTATATTCTAGTTGAGACAGAAAGCAAGGAAATTCAATGAAAGAGTTTCTAGCATTTTCCAACACTTTTTGTTTCCTAACGTTGGAGTGGGAATCACTGATGTTTATTCCCCCACTGGTCATCATAAATATTTTAAAAAAATCAAAACCAGATATTGATTTGTGGGAAGTTGAAAATCAGTTCTACTAAAGGTTGAGAAGGCTGATGCCTATAAGGAGAATAGGGGTGTTGAAGAATCTAGGACTAGATACAATAGCATCATGGGAATGTTCTATGACCAAGATGCCTCATCTGGAAGAGCTCATTCATATGTGGACTGGAAACCTCAATGAATGCAGAAGACAACATAATTCTCTTTAACTGCATCGAAATGTTCCCAGCATACTATCTTAGCTAAATAAAAGAACATCACCTGATCAATGATAGAGAAAGTAGGCAGTTTTTACTTCTACCCCTCCCCTTCACTCCTAGCCAGCTTGAACCATGAGATGGGCAGCAAATAAATTTGATAATATTGGCATTGACAAAATCACCTCCGGTCAATTGCAAAAGACAGCTTTACTCGGAAAAGTTTACATTCTTTGAGGATACCTTTAAACGCCATCAACCATCCACATCTGCATATCCCAGGTCCTTGAGAAGGTCTCGATAGGTAGACAAAAGTACCAGGTCTACTCTGAACACCTGGCTGTTTGTGCAATGAACCAGTGGTGGGATTCAAAATTTTTACAAAATTTATTGTGGGCGTGGCAGGGGAAGGATACTGTAAAATCTCCAATCAGAGGTGGTATTTGCCGATTCTCTGAACTACTCAAAATTTCTGCTACTGGTTCTCCAGAGCTGGTCAGAACCAGAATACCACCTCTGAAACGAACCATTAAATAATAACACAAAACCCTGCAAATAGAACAACTGTGGCAAAAGAAGGCAAAGGTAGTATCAAGAGTGATAGGCACCTTCGGTGCAGTCCCAAAATAGGTGGAAAACATCATTGACAAAATCACCATCAGTCAATTTCAAAGGACAGCTTTACTTGGAACAACAATAACATCTGCTCACCCCAGGTACTTGGGAAGGACCCAACAGGTGAATAAAAATGCCAAGTCCAATATGAAATATCTGGCTGACTATGAGACTAACCATACTACTACTAATACTACTACTACACTACTACTACTACTACAATAATAATAATAATTTATAATAATATAATAATAATAATAATTTATAACATCATCCCTAAACATTATGCTTGATCTGACACTTCAGATTCTGGGGGCAGATTCTATTCTTGGTTTTAACCAGCTCATAATAATTTATATCCAATCCTGTTTCTTGCATAGCCTGGCCCTTGGTTCTTCTTTCAGGGATGTAAATGAATGTTGAGAATTTATTTACCTCAGTTGCTGAATAGGTGGATTCCCTAACCATGGAGAACATGTTGGTAGGACAGGTGGCAGATCAATGAGTGTTCCTGGCACACTTTCTTTTGTTCTTTTGCATTGTTGGGTTTCCAAAAGAGATGCAAAGATCAGCTTTGGAAGTTGGTGATGATACAGAAAGGTGCTTCTGATGTTAGATTTTTTTCCCCTCCAAGGAGAAGCTTTCAAAATATTGAAGCCTCCAACCCACAGCACGCTGCCTATCAAGTAGGATCCCGCATCCAATTATTGCTATTGTTAAACAATTCAGAACCAGAACTCTATTAGCAAAATCACCCAGAAATCTAGCCATAGTGCCAATCTATCAAGGTAGTTCATTTGCGCAGTAAAGCAAATTTCCATTGCTGAGTTTCTTCTTGCTTTTCTTGCTCACTAGGAATTTGCAGTGAGGTGTATGTGATAGGGTGAAAGGCTAGATTTTTGCCAGATGCCAAGGAGCAAGGATTGATTCAAATCAATTCATCTGGAAGGGTAGCTAAATATGGGGAGATCCAGTGTCTGATAAAGGGAGTGCAAACTATATTGTCAAGCCTGAACAAAATGTTTGTGGGAGGGGGGCTATGAGCAGTAGGAAAAAATGTTATTTGGGGGCCTTCTATAAATTACCAGACACAGATGGGCTGAAATCTCTCTTACCTCAGCCTACCTGTTAGAAAATAAGTCTTCAGCATAATAGACATTTATGGGTAAATTATTATATTAAAGAAACAGCTTGTAATAAGTGATAAGTTTATGCCTGGAGCAAGCACACTGTATGGTGTGTAGGCTGCCATTTTGGGGGCACCTAAGTAAAAAAAAAGTTGGCTGATAACAAGCAGGCCAAAGACAAATGGGTCTCATAAACTAATTGATTAGGTAAATGGAAATCAGAATTAACATCTGGTTTTGAGTTATATTCCCCAATGAAAGGATCACATTTTCAAAATGAAAAGAAGAAATGGTTTCTAAACTAGGCATTCTGGGGTCACTATTAGTGTGCTCTGAGAAATAAATTCATCAAACCAGTTTAAGCTCCCGTGCACCCAATATATCCATAAAGTGATTCCTGTCATCACAGTGCTCTTGATTTGCCTACTTCCAATCAATCTGGGTCAACAGTGAGTAATTCATCTCATTGAGTCTTGCAATCCTTTCTAATTTAAAGATGAACCTCAGCTTAGTGAGCTATGGATTATCTATAGAATATTTATGGAAACAACCCCATATATTTCCAAGAAGCCCTGGGGAAAACTTGTCTAAAATCCTAGAAAGCTGCTATGGTTCAGTCGGAGAAGACTGAAAAGCCGGATTATTCCAATCTCATGCCCTCCAAGTAGGTTGGATTCAAACTTCCATAACTCCAGCAAGCAGAGCCTTCAGCCCATTAGATATGATTTTTTAGATAATGCCAATTGAAGCTTAATGCAACTGGAGAATACCAGGTTGGGAAAGGCTGGGGTGCTTCCCATTCTAGGCTATCACTCTTGGAATTGCTGGGGGTCTCCCTTACAAATAGCCACTAGTTTGGATATTCCTTAGCTTTTGGAGATTGACCAAGCTCAGCAAAATGCTGTTCTCTAGATGGACATTTTCTAAGCATCCAGCTCAATAGAGATGTGCCTTGCATTCCTCAATAAATATACTGGTATGTCTTCCACCCAACCTTGAATAGTAATTAACACAGAAAGTAAGAGTGCCAAACTGCTATTCCAGCCTTTTTAGGAAGTGATAGCAATATCACTTAGACTTATATACCGCTCCACAATGTTTTACAGCACACTCTGGGTAGATTGCAATGTCAGTACATTGCCCCCAACAATCTGGGTCCTCGCTTTATTGACCTTGGAAGGATTAAAGGCTGAGTTAACCTTGAGCCGATCAGGATTGAACTGCTGGCAGTCGGCAGCATTACTGCAATACTGCCTTCTAACCACTGCGTCACCACAGCTTAAATCAAGTGCCTTTGATTTAAATTTGGAGAGAGAGAGAGAACTGTATTACAGGACCTAAAAGTTTTAAAAACCCCTGTAAATCAGTCCTTTGGCTTTTGTGCATTTTATACATTAAAAGAGCATTCTGAAAATGGATAAGAGAGACAGATTACCGTACAGAGCCTGGTGCGGCCCAAAGGGCATATGCCTATATTCATTCGTCCTCTTTCTCTCTTATGCGGAATCCTGCCTCTTACCATCATTCCACCAAATTCCAGCAGCATTTTTTTTGTTGTTGAAATAACATTACACTCTGATAGGCTCACTCATGATTTTTATATTCCCAAAAATAGAAAAAGAGGAACGAAGATACCCTATTCTATCCAATACTGTTGCTGAGTCATTGCTACACTTCCTATGACTTTCAGAGACTGAAAAAAAGAAATTCTTTCAAAAAAGGATTTTTACAACCAAAGTTGCTTGCCGTTACTTTGCTACATCCCACTATTTTAACCACCATCCCACCCCACTTTACGCAGCCAAGTCTGAATTGCAGGAATGTTCCAATCTCGGATGGCAAACCTCAGATAAAGAATGTTTCCAAGCAAATACAACTCAGGCAAACAAAGTCACTAATCTAAAGGAAGATTAGAAAGAGGAAGTAAACATATGTTAGACTTTAACTAGAGATAATTAATTGTGTTAATTGCTATTATGCTAAACAGTAACGAAAGTTAATCAGTAACCAAAGTTAACCAATGATTGAGGATAATTAAAAATGTGTATAAATGCAAGACTAGACTCCAATAAAGTTCATCATGATTCAGTTGATCATGATCAAACAACTCGACTGCCTCGTCATTACAACACAAGTCATATGGCACTTTGGGTACCTTCTTGAAACCAAGATTTAAATAAAAGTACGCTTGATAGGTAAAACTCTGAATTGGAAGAGCAGGAGTTGCTGGTGGAAGAGCCTGCAGGTCAGGAACAGCCAGGTAATTGGCCATTTATTGCAGAAGCTTAACTGCAGGTAGGTTCTCCTTCAGAGCCACTACTCCCAGACCACAGGCCATGTGCATCACATGCTGGCCACGCCCATGCCTGATTTAGTGGAGGAGGGGAGAAAGTCCCGATATGTCACATGATGCTGCCTGATGACATGAGTTTGACATCCCTGCACTAGACTCAAGAGGAAAAGATTCTCAGTGATCACACATTGTCAGCCATATAAGGTAGACCAGACTAAGAAACCAATTGTAATGGTATGAGGGAGTGACTTTGGGGGAAAAGGAGGAATAGCTACAGACTAGCAAATGGTCAGATAACAGGCAGCTGAACAGAAATGAGGACATGTCCAGCATCTCAGGAGAAAGAAACTATCTGCCTAGTTTCTTGGATTATAAAGGTGAGGGGGAACAGACCTATTTTCAGACTCGTAAGATTCTGTTAATGTAACCTTATAATAAAATCTGAGCTAGTACTGGTGCTTCTGGGAGTACTTGTTGCCTGGACTATCTTCAAGGTGGATATCGGTTTTGGAAGTCCGATGGTATGTTCTCCCCTCTCATTTTTACAAACCAAGAAACTAGGGAGGTCTCTTCTGAATGTATGTCACTGCTCCCATTCCTTCTGTGGGTTCAGCGGCCTCTTATCTGACCATGGTTTAGTTTGTGGCTCTTCCTCCTCTCACCCAACATCAATACCCACATACCTTTATTACACCAATGCCTTATAGGCCAGGAATACTTTTATTGTTACAGCTGTTGGAAGAAATGTCCATCTGGGTTCAGTTTCAAGTGGGGAGAAAGACACTGGAAACATGGGGGCTGATTGGAAAGATGGTTTAATGGTGGACAGGATCACCTGCCTTGGGAGCTCCTGGGCGAAGAAAAGGGAAGAGTCCCTGGGTTTTATATCTTCTCTGGCTTTGAACTTCCGGAGGCATAGGAAGAGTATCCTGATTGGTTGCTGTCAGAGGTAACTCATAGGTTGTCTGTGTGCTGAGTTTGTTTGAAACTTGGTGGCTGGTGCAATGAAGGGCAATTAAATGGCTCTGTCTGAAGGAGGTAGATCTTTGTTATGTAGAATAGACTGCCCCAGGCCTTAATGGCCCATTAACAAAGATGGGGGGGGCTGAGTTCCTGCTTCTCTGAGTTTCTTTCTACTTCTCTTTTAGGGGAAATATTCTGCCTTTTTAATATATCCTAAAGTATTTCATTTTTCTAGGAGAGGGGTGGGTTTTTAACTTCCAACACAGCTATAGCTTTGGAATCGTACAAGTCTGAACCTGCTTTCCTCTTCCCTCACTTAATGCCATTCCCTGTGCCTTCTACACACACACACACACACACACGAGTGAGTGAGTGAGACATTCAATGAGATTCCTCAAAGGGAAGAAGTATGACTCGGGAAGATACACATGCCTGAGTCGGCGCTATCAAGGAAGGCTGGTGTTAAGTACTGAGCGTGGGCGCGAAGAATGGAGACAAGCCGGTAAAATAGTGAACTTCAAAACTCTTTATTAACATGGTGTGACAGCTCAGCTCAATGGCTGCAACGGGCCTCCTTATATAGGCAACTTCTTAACTATTCAACCAATGAAAACTTGGGAGCACTAGCTCTGTTAACCAATGGGAGAGGCTCGTTAATGGCCAATCAGATTCACCTGAACGGACCAATCTGATGTCGCCATTAACGGCCAATCAGAAGTGCAGGGCCAGAACCCTGTACTTGACTTCAAGCTCTTGATAACTTTATTAACACATTTATTCATTCACAATAGCTGGAAAGTCAGATTTCTGTTGACAAACAACTTTTTAAATTTTGGACCTGATTCTTTGAATATATGGTCCTTCTGATTTTCTTATTAACTTTTGGATCTGTACAACTGTCCTCAACTATGATTTGAGATCTTGGCTTTATCTACACTTTATCTCAGCTTCTGAAATAAGCTTGTTTGGGATTCCATCCCGCCGCCCCTTTCCTCATTGTCTCTCCTATTCTTATGCTCTGAGGAGATTTATAACTCTCATTAAGACAGGTGATCTCTATCTGACCTTCTGCACTTGTAACCGCAGGCACAGGACCCTGCCAGCACTGGTATGGTTTTCCCCACGTGGTCCATTGAAACAAAAGAAAGTTGCATAAGAGTTTGATAGCAGCAGGCAAGCAAAGTTCCTTCCAACAAAGAAAAGCAGCTTCATTTAATGGACATTGGAGCTAAACTAGAAGCTACTAGTTCTATAACAAGCAGAGTGATTCCTAAAATGACCCCCAGAGGGTGCTGCTGAGGAGTCATCCATAAATGACCATTAATGACATCCTGATGCAGAATTTTATATTTTTACTCACATCTCAAGTGTAGTCCGGACAAAGGAGCCATGCACACAGATCAGAAAAATCAGCATCTTGTTAATAAGGCTGCTTGAGGAATTTGATCTGTGAGAATTAACAATATATGTTGCCTTAATCCTGGCTTAAGGAATAAATCAGAATTCAGTCCCTCTCTGGCTTTGGGAAATTTTCCAAGACACTGAAGATATATCAAAATAGATTTACAAGGATAGATTTCCCACATAATTTATTAAACTGAAAATTAATTCTGAAGACGGATCCTGACTAGAGGGACAAGCCCCAATATTATATACCCAGGATAAGAAATTAAACTGGGAGGGAGCTGTGGCTTGGGAGAAAGCACTGTATCATGTTTGGCACCAGCTTTGCTCCTTATGCACAGATACACAAGCAACAAGCAAATGAGGGGAGATGCTAATGTTCTCACCTCTCCCCTGCACTGACTCTGATTCCCTGAAGATGTATATATTTTCACCCAATCAATTAGGAAGAGCTTTGTAGCACCTTGAGAAGTTATATGAGTGTCTGCGATAGCCAGGAGTACATCTGCCAGATTTAAGATATATGTACTTCACCCCTCCTTCCCTCTTTTCCTGATATTGCTCGTCATGTTTTTTCAAGTCAAGGGAAAGATTGCTCTGCACTCCAATGATTACTAAAGTCGAGTTTCTGCAGCGGGCGAGCTGCATCAGGGAAGAAAGGATGCAATTTGTCTTGGGGAGTGGCACTTGATCAATTCTATTTCAAAACTCTAATTATATCAACAAAGAGCTCTACATGGCGCTGCTGGCTGAGATTTGAGGGTTTTTTGGTTTGGTTTTGTTTTGTTTATTTATTTCCAGGCACATCCAAGAAGTTCTTTCCTTTGTCCTTTTTAGACTTGCTGGAAGAATTGAGGTCAGGTTGGAGGCGCATCAGCATAATGACTTGTGCGGGGGAAGCAGAGAGAAGGGGTGGGATTGCTGGGAGCTAAATATAGTAAATATAGTTGGGGAGAGAGCTGGAATAATAACAGGCAAGACTGAAATTTGGGGCAGATGGGGCAGGAAGGAAGAGACTGGACAAAAGTAGAATGAGGTTTGCACAAGCCTGGCTACTTTCACATGTGAGCAGCCCATCACAGAAAAGCAGCAAAGATGATGAGGGGACTGGAGGCTAAAACATGCGAAGAACAGTTGCAGAAATTAGTTTAGAGAAAAGAAGGGCTAAGGGTGACATGATAGCAATGTTCCGATATTTAAGGATTGCCACAAAGAAGAGGCAGTCAAGCTATTCTCCAAAGCACCCGAAGGCAGGACAAGAAGCAATGGGTGGAAACAGTGGTGGGATTCAAAAAATTTTTTACTGCTGGATCTGTGGGCGGGGCTTGGTGGGTGTGGCAAGGGAAGGATACTGTAAAATCTCCAGTCAGAGGCGGGATTTGCCGGTTCTCCGAACTACTAAAAATTTCTGCTACCTCCAGAACTGCTCAGAACCTGTTGGATACCAGCTCCGGATGGAAACTAATCAAGGAAAGAACGAACGTAGAACTAAGGAGAAATTTCCTGACAGTTAGAACAATTAAATCAGTGGAACAACTTGCCTCCAGAAGTTATGGGTGACCCAACAATGGAGTTTTTAAAGAGAAGATCGGACAACCATTTTCTGAAATGGTATAGAGTTTCCTCACCCCTTCCAACTCTGTTATTAACAGAATAATATCTTAGATCAGCTTTATCTAATGCTGGCTGGGGATTCTGGGAGTTGAAGTCCAACGTGTTTGGAAAGCACCAAGTTGAGGAAAGTTGCCATTGCTTTAAGTGTCATATAACTGGCCATGCAGTCAATGCATATGTCCAGTTGCCCATAATGTTAAAATTGCTGTCCGGACAACAGCCATCGTGTATGTCTTGGGAACTAGCCAAGAGTTCCCAAGAACTCTTGGAGAATAGAATAATTAATTGTGTGGAGTGTCTGGGTTAAACTTAAGATTCACCCTTGAAAGTTGTTTATTATACAATCCGTGGTTCTGTAACTAGACGGATAGAATCAAGATCACATGAAGTATTAGTACTGCTTTATAAAACTTGATAAGTCTAAGACTACACCTGGAATACTGAATCCAGTTTTGGTTACCAGGTTACAAAAAAATTGTTGAGAATTTGGAAAAAGTGCAGAGAAGAGCAAATAAGTTGATTAAGGGCCAGGAAACTAAAACATATGAAGAAGGGTTGGATATGGCTAGTCTGGAGAAAAGAAGGACTAGGGGGTGCCATGAAAGCAGTGTTCCAGTATTTGAGGGGCTGCAACAAGAAGAGAGGGTCAACTTATTTTCCAAAGCACCAGAAGGCAAGACAAGAAACAATGGATGGAAACTACTCAAGGAGAGAAGCAACTTGGAAATAAGGAGAAACTTCCTAACTGTGAGAACAATTAACTAGTGAAAGAGCTTGCCTTCAGAAGTTGTGTATGCTTCATCACTGAAGGTTTTATAGAAGAGACTGGACAGCTATTTGTCTGGAATGGTATAGGGCAGGGGTGGGTTTCTACTGGTTCTGTCCACCTCTGTAGAACTGGTAGCTCTGAAGAGCAGCAGACATAGAACCGGTTCTTTGTCTGCTGATGTTTTTGCCCACCTGCCCACCCGGGCTCTTAACTGACCTTTATTTCCTGATTTTTCAACTTCAGCTGCTGAATGAGGCACAGCTGCAGTTAAAAAAGCAGGAAAAGAGGGCTGTTTCAAAGGCTGTTTCTTAGCACGCAGCGTGCTAACGACGATTAACAGGCACTCAGCTCACAGCGGGCAGGGAAGCTCTTCAATCCCGATCCGGTAGTTAACCCTGTCGTATCCCACCCCTGGTATAGGGTCTTCTGTTTGAGCAGGAGTTTAGACTAGAAGACCTCCAAGATCCCTTCCAGCTCTATTTTGTAAGTAATGTGAACCAATAAAAAGAGTGTGCCCTGGAGCATTATTCCCTCAATAATAAATAACCAAACACAACTACTTCAAAGGCATTGGAACTGGTTAGTCAAGGATGCCCTGATTAAAAGATGTGATTTTCGAGAGTCCAACAATTCTCTGAACTCTAGATGAGGAGGACATATAAGAAAATAGTGGGAAAACAGAGACAGGATCAAAAATATTGGGCTGATTTTTGAAAGAAATAGGAATTGCAACTAGAGAGGAAGGCCAGGGGAAAGAGTAGATAGAAGACAAGGAAGGGTGGGAGGGAGGATATTAAAACTATATTATTTCTGGGAGAGGTTGAAACTTACATTGGCCAATCAGCCATATTCTTTCCCCCACCCCCAACAAATGGACCAAGTAGATCCGCCAAAGCCACAAAGCTTAGACTGTTAACTGTTGGCAAGGTCATCTCTGTAGGTTCAGCATTTGACAGAAAGCTGAGAATTCAGTTTTATAGAACTTTGTTGTTGTTGTTTTGTCTGGAGGAAAAAAAAAGCGAGTTATTATCTTTTAGAGACATGAGGCTGAGCTTGTGAGTAATGCTTTCTGAAATATAAGAAATTCCTTAGGGGCCTGTCTAGACCTATTTATTTTCAAAACCATTTATATAGCATTTATCAATAGGTTTTCCACGGTATTTTTTTGTTTTTGTTTTTGTTTTCCACACAAAGCATCTTAACATAACAATCAGCAACAGAAGTACTAGGGTGAGGTCATGCGGCTTACATTTTTGGAGAGCCTGGAGATTAGTGCACTTGGGCAACACCACCTCATCAGTTTTAACCTAACCAGGCAGTCTTTTCCCTCTCTTTCCTTGCTCCAGAAATTTAACAATATATGCAAGCCCCAGGCCAAGCATAGATGCTTCTCAGTTGAAAAAGGGGGTTCAGAGAATAAGGGAGTATTGGATCCAGGAGATCCAACTTTTTGCTGGCATACCTCTCTTGGACCTCCTTCAATTCTGGGGTGGAGGTGTGGGTGGAATTCCAGAGACGATTTTAAAACAATGAGAAAAATAAAGCCAGATACTAGGGGAAGAGCAAGCTCTATAAATGGGTCAGTCAAAACACACAAAGAAGTTATGTAACATGGCACCAGATTCATGCAGTTTATATAATAATACCATGATTATTATGAACAGTGCATGAAACTAATATTTCCCATAGAAATGGGGACTGCTTGCCTACCCCACATACACATTTTTATGTCACTCAAAATATATTCCTCTGCTCCCATAAAACTGCCTTGTTCAATGAGATGAGAAAAGTGATTACAGTAAGTGACTGGAAAACATCTTTTTCTCCTTGTTTTTCTGACCAAATTTGTACTCACCCACCATTGTTCCTCACCACCTTTTTAAGGATGGTTATGTTCCCAACTCTAAAGAGAAGATAGATTTCTTTTTGAACGTATCTTCTAAATACTTGTCCAGGTCAATCAAGTACTACTGTGTTAAAACCATTTTGCAATTTTTCAAAAGTTTTCTTCCCTTAGTGGGAAAAAAAAAAAAGAATTATACTGAAGTCATGCTTGCTTCCACAGCAGATATATTAAAATTGGAATGTTACAAAATCATTCTTAGGTTGTCTGAGAATTTCTTTGAAGCATATCTTGGGGACATTTCCATGCTTACTTTTTTGTTGGAGATAGGATTATTGTTTTCCGTTGCATGTTGTTCCTTTTCTTTGAATTCTTTCTGGCTACCTAATTAAAAAAAAAAAAATCAATGGAGAGGCTTCATGATGCCTTCTGATAGGATTTAATTGAAATAGGGCTGGAACCTTCTGAAGACTGCGGGAGAGATGATTGCACAATAGATGATGGGACATTCCTAAACGTACGGAAACTGAGGTCAACTTATAATATCAAGTCAAATCTTACCTACTTAGGATATATTGCAGTGGTGGTTAACCTTTTGGGGCTCTTGTGCTAAAAATTGTGCACGCGCTTGTGTGCGCACACTCGCATGCCAACACCCAGAAGGCAATGCCCCCCATGCCCCTTGCACAGGCACACGTGATTTTCCCTTCCCCCCCTTACCTGTACTGCGCCTCCCAGCTGATTTTCAGCCCAGTTGAGGCCTTTTTTGGCCTGCCAGAGGTTTGAGGGAAGCCTCTGCAGGCTTTGGAGGCCAAAAAATGGGCCCATTTCATCACTTCCGGTATTTCTGGAAATACATGTAGTGATGAAACGGGCCTATTTTTCAGCCTGCAAAGCCTGCAGAGGCTTCCCTCAAGCCTCTAGCAGGTTGATAAAGGCCCGAAAATCAGCTGGGAGGCACACGCATGCGCAGTGAGGTAAGTTTGCCTGGGGCTCGTGTGCCCGCAGAAATGGCTCTGCGAACCACCTGTGGCACGCATCCCATAGGTTTGCCATATATTATATTTCTACTTATATTACAGTAAATCTTTCAACATGTCCTTCTATATTGGTGTATTTGCATATGCTGTTTTGTGTGTACAAGTAATTTTCAATTTACCTCCATAATTAAGGCCAGAATTATAGTTGTACATTATGCTGGTTGTTAAGTGGATAACCATGTGACCGTACCTGATTTTACAACCTTTTTGTGACAATTGTTAAATGAATCACTACTGTTGTTAAACAAATCCATTATACGCAATGAACTTTTTTTTTGCCAGTGATCTAAGAGCGCTTTCTGAGAAAAAACATAAAGTCTGCAAGGGGATGGGATAGTTGATGGAACTTTAAATCCATATCTTAAGTAGCCCCGGGGAGGTTTGTTGTAAGTTGAAACTTACCTGTAGTCTCTTTTAAGGAATGGCGCTATTCAGTCTGCTTCCTCTAAGATAATAAGCTTGAATCTTGGCTGTATCATTTTATACGTTTGATGAGACTACATGACTGAACACAGGTATATATGTCTAATCTGTGCCAAAACAAAAAAAAGATAAAAATGCATAAATTACAGGGTGTGTGATAAGGTCACAATACTGGTTTGGTCACAGCCCCTTGCCCCCTCCTTGAAGATACCTATATAACTAGGTGCTTCTCCTTCTCTGCAACAAGTTGTAATCTCTTCCTGTCATTGTATTCCTGTAACACTCGTTTCCTTTACCCTTTATCCCTCTCCTAGAGCCACATCTGGAAAGGGGGAAAACCTTACTGCAAAATGACATAAGAAGGATCAAGAAGTGCATAAGTCAGAGGCGTCAAACTTGCAGCGTCCTGTTGATGTCACATGACGTATTGCGACTTTTTTCCCCTTTGCTAAACCGAGGGATGGGCGTGGCCAGTGTGTGATGCATCCGTCCCATGGGCCATGAGTTTGATATCCCTGGAGGAAGGAATGAAGCTGGTGATGCAAAAATCAGCAGCAGCAAAGGCAACCAAGGCCATCCAAAACAGCAATAGGCAACTTAGTGGCCCCTTTACGACCTTGGACTTCAACTCCCAGAATTCCTCAGTCAGCTGGCTCAGGAATTCTGGGAGTTGAAGTCCACAGGTTGTAAAGGGGCCATAGTTGCCCACCCCTGATCAGGAGGATGGCCAAGTATCCATTGATTTGGAAAGGCAGGGGGGAAAGGCAGTGGACAAACATGTCTGTGTAATACAGCTTCATTGTTGTCTGCATTAAAGAAACTTACCTGGCAGACTCTATCTGAGAATCTACAATGTAGTAAGCCAAGTTCTAAATAAGAGTTTTAAAGTGTCTGGAGAACTGCAATTTAAAGCCAGGCCAAGGTGTATAGCCTAACAAAGAAGTCTCCAACACTGTAGAAGATACCAAACTTAGGCATTGGATAAATTGACTTTGCCTGGCATGGTACTGATTCCTAGCTTCAATTGGTACATTCATCTATAATATGCATATAACAGAAGATGCCCAATACCTCCCAGTGATGGTACCTGGCACAGTATATGTTCCTGCTAACCACTGTATTGTCTGTGCTCCCTTCCTGCCCTTTCTCTCATCCTTTTGTAGTAAATACCCATTAGGAGATATTATCTGCTGCTATGTAGGGAAAAAAAAAACTAATTAGAATTACGTTTAAAGCCAAACTGGGCCTCTGTTCCTTGCTCGTATAATAGTTTAACAGGCCTCCTTTCAAACACGCGTTCTGTCAATCTACAAATCTTTTGTTAAGAATAAATGGATACAAATAGCTGTTTTCCATATGCACAGCAACATCTGTTACTGCCGGGAAGATTTGCATGGCTAAATGTAATTTGTATATTATGTCATTTATCAAAAAAAGTGAAGGGGGGAGAGAAGTGTGGAGAAAGGGAAGAGAAAGTGATCAAAAGCTAAGGAGACAAAGAGAAGGGGAAGCAAATGTCCCTGGAAGGAAGGAAGAAATAAGCCAACTATCCCAATGTTTTTTCTGACGGATTTCAATAATGAATGAGTATCAGCCGAGAAGCACTTATGTGAAAACTGGCAAAATACTGTGGGAAAGTTTTCAATGTATTCCCACATGCACACTCAGCACAACCTTTTGCTCATGTGTGAACCACACTGTTAAAAGAGACAGAAGTGTCATATCAAGGTTCTAGCATCAACAAGTTCTGGTGAGAAATATCCACATTTCTTGCTAGAACTTGTTCCTCCGTGTTGCTTAGATCAGGAATAACCACAGATCAGTCCCAGTTAATAAACTCACCTACAGATATTTGGTGAATTAAAGAATGTTGCATCTCCCAGTAAAGGGTTATTCTTTTTCTCATCCAATTACTAAGCAACTCTGTACTTCTGTGGCACATGTAAGAACACCTTAATATGAGCATCTTGAGCAAGAGCATCTGAGGGGGTCAAAAGAGTCAAGATGGCAGCAGAGACTGGGCAGTTGATTTTCTTGCACAACAAAATGGCCCTGGTTCCTATTGCCTGTTTGATCTAGTGGTAAAGCAACAGGCTAGAAACTAAAAGACCATGAGTTCAAGTCCTGCCTTACCATGAAAGCCATGGGTTTGTTGTTCTTGTGAGCAAAATAAGAGAAGGAAGGAGTATTAGGCAAGCTCTGTGCCTTGAGTTATTTATAAAAAATAATAAAGGCTAGATATAAATAAATACATAATACATTCATACATACGCACATACATATATGACTGTGGCTGCCATTTTGATTCTCCCCCAAAAAACCCTTCTTGCCAGCAAGACCCCTGATCTTGAGTGGATTTCAGTACAGAGGAAGGAAAATGTGTGCATAAATCTATGTTTTTTGTTTGTAAGAATAGTTGGGGTATGAGAGAAAGAATGATTTGATGTATACAGAAGGGAATCAAATAATGTTATAACTAGGATGCCTTCTTTTACAACCTAAGTATGTGTTCAGTACACTACATATATTTTGGAATTGGTGGGGAAAAGGCAACAGTACATTGGACTGTGGTACATCAGATTGCAAGGTAATTTCTACATTAGAGATCCTAGCTGGTATAAATAATGTGAAGCAAGTGTCAGATAAAACTGGGTTGGATTCATGTTTATGGCATTTGGCCGGGTTCTGTCCCTTAGCAGTGAATGTTGCCTAATGGCAGCAGGCCTATGATGAGGACTGGTAACCTAGTCTACAACTTCTCTGTTTTACTGATCTGTTCTACAGTGATCAAAGCTATGATGAGCAGATTGGTCACTCTTTATACATTCATATGGGCACAACTGTGTTTTATGGAAGACTGCAGTTTCCACTGTAACACATTAGAAAGAAGGTGATTTGATCTCGTGCAATTGAGTAGAATAATACATGAAAAGAAATTAAGGTGATGGTATAATTATGAATGAAAAGGCTAAAATATGTGTCAAGAAGTATGAATACTCTCAGGGTTGTTGTGAGTGCATGTGAAAGTAGGAATCAGTAGTTAGGGCAAAGGATGGTAATGGAAGAATCAGAGGTGAGTCTTTTTGGGTGGGGAGTGTACATGATTCTGAATGAATGCAATCAAAGAAAAATCTTTGTCTGATAGGAAACATGAATAGATGTGTGGGAACAAGATGAGAGTATAGAAAAGGCAATCGGGCCATTTAGAGACCCAAGAGCAAATGAATGCATTAAAAGAGTGATCTATAAGTACCTACTTAGAAAAAAAAAATATGTGGTTTGTTTAAAATACGTGGTGGCATGCAGGCATGTAATAGGAGATATAGGAAACAAATGCAGGATCAGCCATAAGCAGGGGTGGGATTCAAATTTTTTAACAACTGGTTCTGTGGGCATGGCTTAGTTGGTGGGTGTGGCTTGGTGGTCATGTGACTGGGTGGGCATGGCCAACTCAACATCACTCACATCGAGGGGTGCTTCTCCTCGCCCGGCATTTCATGACAGTGGGGATGCGGCAACAGTCGTAAGCATGAAAAATGGTCATAAGTCACTTTTTGCAGTGCCATTGTAACTTTGAATGGTCACTAAATGAACTGTTTAAGTTAAGGATTACCTGTACAAAAATACAAGAAACTTCTTTGCTTGCAAAAAGCTGCTCTAAATACCAGTCATTAGATTAAAAATACCTGCAAGCCAAAGTTACAAATCAAGCAGGGTGCCAGAGCACCTTGAGGAATTAAAATAGTTAAAATGCAGTGATAACTATTAGCAGCCAACTCTTGCTCATAAAGTGAAACCTTTAGCAGAGAGGTCATTTAAAGAGCACACCCAGGAGAAGCAATCCTTAGATCCATTTGTACAACTTAAAGACAGCAGCTGGTCTCACTCGCCTCACAAGATATCCTAAGGAAATCATCCAGATTTAAGGAAAGGTCACATGCCCCTCCCAGAAAGGCAGTAAAAAAAATCAGTGCCAAGCTTGCATCCTGCCTCTTGGAAGTACTCCCCAAAAGGACAGTTCCAGATACTGTCAAGTTTTGACCATGGGCAAGAAAGAATGGAGACAAGTTTCTGAACAGTGAACTTCAGCTCTTTATTTACATGATAACTTGCTCAATTGAACAGTTGTAGAACCTGCCTTATATAGGCAAACCTTGTAACGATTATCCAATAACAAGCTAGGAACGTTAGCTCTTGAACCAATAAGACATTTCTGTTAAGAGCCAATCGGATTCCCCAGAACGGGCCAATCCGGTCCGGCTGCTTAACAGCCAATTAGAAGTGCAGGGCCAGAACCCTGCACTTACTCCAAGCTCATACTTTATTTAGTTATATTACATACACAACACCCCTTCCCCCTGGCTTCTTAGTTCAGGGCGCAGTTACATAGTCCTTTAAATAGGACGGTTGTTTTTTAAGTCTTTTTGACTTTCGCTGTATTGGTTGGTTGCAGTCCTGCTGAGGCAGATTGCTGTTTGGTAGTGGGGCTGCCTCCGGTTCAGAGTTTACTTCTGCGTTGTTGCCCCCATTTTCCACACTTTCTTGAGGTGCAAACGTTTCTCCCTCCGGCTCCACAGCCTGGGTTTCTGTTAAGTCGTCGTTCCCTTCGAACGGGTTTCCTAGGGCTTCATCTTCTTCTGTACCTCCCCCCCCTCAGTTTGGTCATAGGGGAGTTGTGGACTGGCTGCTGCAAGGCGTGACCGTAACTGGTCGATATGCCGTTTCCAGAGTTTATTGTCACGGCATTGCACAAGGTAGGATCTGGGGCCGGTTATACGTACTACCGTCACTTCCACCCACAACGGGTCACCCGATAAGTTTTTTGCATACACCAGGTCTCCTATCTGGAAGGTGCGACAGTGGCCGCTGGATCCTAATGGTTTCTCTGGTTCATAAGCAGGGTGCAACCGGTTGAGGTGGGAGCGGAGCTTTCGTCCCATTAGCAGTTCAGTGGGTGTCTTCTTGGTGACGCTATGTGGGGTGATGTGTTGCAAGAAGAGGATTTGATTGACTTTGTCGTCAATGTTATCGTAGTTTACCTTTTGCAAGGTTTTCTTTACAAATTGGACCATGCGTTCTGCTTGGCCATTAGTCGCAGGGTGCACAGGCGAGGTGAGCGCATGGCGGATGCCGCGGTCAGCGAGGTACTGCTCAAACGTGAGTGCCGTAAATTGTGGGCCGTTATCGGATACCAGGACATCTGGTAATCCGTGGGTTGCAAAGAGTCTGTTTAAAATCTTGATGACTGCCTCGGAGGTTGTAATAGTCAATCGATGAATCTCGAGCCAATTCGAGTAGGCATCGACGGTAAGCAGGAAGGTGTGGCCCTTGGTTGGCCCTGCGAAGTCCAGGTGAATTCGGGACCAGGGTCCACGTGGTGTCTCCCATTCAGTAGGCATGGCTTTTGGAGGGGCGTTGCTGACTTCTTGGCATTTGGGACAAGCTTTAACCCAATGTTTGATTTGCTTGTCAATGCCCGGCCACCATGCGCAGCTTCGTGCAAGGGCTTTCATTCGCACGATGTCGGGGTGGCTATCGTGCAAGGTTCTCAGCAGTGTTTTTCAGAGCTGTTCTGGGATAACGACTCTATCGCCCCAGATGACACGGCCTTTTTGGGAGAAGAGCTCGGTCTGCTGAGACTTGAATGGTGTGAAGTCATCAGGCAATTGGTCCAATGGCCATCCGCATTCTACCCAGCCTAGGACTCGTGCTAGGGTGTGGTCGCGTTTGGTTTCTCTCGCGATGTCTCGAGCAGTCAGTGGCGGCGAGTTGAGTGCCTCAATTTGCAACGAGCTTACCGTTGGTGCCGGGTCGTCGAGAGTTTCTGGAAGCGGTGCTCAGCTCAATGCGTCGGCGTGGGGAATGGCTTTCCCTGGGCGGTATTGCAGCTGATAATTATAAGCAGCTAAGAATTCTGACCATCGGGTCATCCTAGGGGATAATATGTAGGGAATCGGCTTATCTCCGGCTATTATCCCTAGCAGCGGTTTGTGGTCAGTTATAATAGTAAAAGGCCTGCCATACACGTATTCGTGAAATCTTTTCACAGCTGAGACGATTGCAAGGGCCTCTTTATCAATTTGTCCATAGTTTCGCTCAGTTTTGGAAAGAGTCTTTGAAAAATATGCAACAGGGGCTTCGTTCCCGTTAGGCAGTACGTGGCTCAAAATGGCGCCTACCCCGAAAGGCGATGCATCACAGGTTATAACTAACGGCAAAGTCTCATTATACTGCATGAGTACAGAGTCAGAAGTGAGCAGTTTTTTAACATTTCTAAACACCTGTTCTTCACGGTAACCCCATAACCAAATTGCCCTTTTATCTAACAACCGGTGTAACGGCTCAACGACAGTTGCTTTGTGCAGTAAAAACACATTATAGAAGTTGATGAGGCCTAGGAATGCCTGGAGATTGGCCTTGTTTCGTGGCCTGGGAGCGTTTTTGATCGCTTTTAATTTACCTTCGGTAGGGTGAATGCCCTGGCTATCAATCAGGTACCCTAAAAACTCAATACTGCCAGTGCATAATTTACATTTATTTTTCTTAACCTTAAGACCGGCTTCTTGGAATTTTCTTAGGACTAATTTTAATCAGTCCTGTAAGATTTTTTTTGTAGGGGCTGCAATTAATACATCGTCAAAATAAGGGACCATGCCCTTAATTCCTTGTAATAGCCTTTCCATAAGGCTCTGAAATATCCCTGGGGCTACACTAACTCCGAATTGCAACCGGGTACATTTAAAGGCACCTCGGTGCGTCACAATAGTTTGGGCCTGTGCCGTTTTTTCATCTACTGGCAATTGTTGATATGCCTGAGCTAAATCTAATTTAGTGAAAACTTTCCTGCCCCCCCCCCCCAGGGAATGGAGGAGGTGCTGCACCACCGGAACTGGATACGCATTTTGCTGGAGGGCATGGTTCAAGGTGGTCCGGTAGTCCCCACAAATTTGGATTGACCCATCTGGCTTAATGGGTGTTACAATAGGGGTTTCCCACGGGGAGTGATCGATGGGCTCCAACACCCCCTGAGCTATCAGTTTGTCGAGTTGCTCATCTATTTTAGCCTTTAAGGCAAACGGGACTCGACGGGGCTTTAAGCGAATGGGAGCTACCTTGGGATCTAAGCTAAATGAGATCGGGGTCCCCTTGTACTCGCCTAAACTGTCCGTGAAGACATCCTTGAACTCAGAGATAAGGTCTTCCTCCCAGTCACAGCCACCGACTCGGTTTACGCCGGCCACTTCAATGCCGAGTGGCGCGAACCATTGGAGACCCAGCAAGCTAGGCCTATCACTGTCGATGACTGTCAAAGGTAAGTACACTGTGTGCTTCTTGAAGGAGACTCAGACTCGGCAGGACCCGATGACGGGGATTCGATTCCCCTGGTAGTCCTTGAGGATGAGGCGTTGGAACCGGAGGTCTTGATGTTGAATTGTGGGGATGAGTTGCTTGAGTGTTCTCCACGACACCATCGAGAGAGACGATCCCGAATCGACCTCCATGTGGCAAGGCTGATTTTCGATGGCTACTGCTACTCGGATTTTCTTAGTGTCCAAGGTTGAGGCATGACCGATAGTGATAGTATGGTGAGCCTCTTCTCTCTGCAAAGGTTGATTTCTGTAGGATTGGTTTGCTGGTGCTCGCCTTACAGGACGGTTTCCTGTCGATTGGTGATAGTTGGTGCCTTTTGAGGCCTGGCTGGGTCCTGGCAAGCTGCGGCAGACCCGTCTGATGTGGCCTCGTCTCCCGCACTCATGGCAGAGTGCGTCGCGGAACTTGCATTCAGACCTGGCATGGTTGGCTCCACATCCAGTGCAAGGGCGTACAGGCTTCACGTAGTGGTCTCGATTGGACCGCAGTCGATGGACCCCTTCTTCGTCGCTTTCTGACAATGAAGAGAGGTCCTCGTGGTGTGTCGTCGCGAGCTGTCCCTCTGCACTAGGTGAGATTTCGCTGGCCGGTGGTGGTACTGGAGCGCGGTTTCGGCGTAGTTGTGCAGTTGACGTCTTGGTTGCCTCTGCCGTGGTAGCATCGGCAATGGCGTTGGCAAGGCTGATGTTGCCTTTTGCCATCAGCTTGCTTTGGACACCCGGAGCATCTAGTCCAAGGACTATGCGATCTCTTAGTGCTTCTTCGAGATCGGTGAATCCGCAGAGGCCTCCCAAGTTACGGAGATCTGCTATGAAGTCGGCCACACTTTCTCCTTTTCACTGGTTTCTTTGATAAAACTCGTGGCGTCTCACGAGTGTAGGCACGATAGGAGCGTAGTGGGCTCGCAGGATAGGTTCGAGGTCGTCCCAATCCATGGCCTTCACTTCTCGGGGTTTGGCTAGTGCTTTAGCCATCTTAAATACAGTTGGACCGCAATGCGTTAGGAACACCGCCCTTTTCTTTCCTGGTGTGGCGTCCTTTAAATTGTTCATCTCAAGAAACATTTGGAAGCGATCCATGTAGGACTCCCAGTCCTCTTGTGTCGGATCGAACGGAGCGGGTGGTACGATGCCGCCGGACATGGTTCCGTTGTTGGCGCCGTCTGTCACGTGGTCGGTATTGCTTCTGGGTTCCGTTGGTTCAGTTGTCTCCATATCCCACCTTCGTCGCCAGTGTCAGGTTTTGAGCATGGGCGAGAAAGAATGGAGACAAGTTTCTGAACGGTGAACTTCAGCTCTTTATTTACATTATAACTTGCTCAATTGAACAGTAGTAGAACCTGCCTTATATAGGCAAACATTGTAACGATTACCCAATAACGAGCTAGGAACGTTAGCTCTTGAACCAATGAGACATTTCTGTTAAGGGCCAATCGGATTCCCCAGAACGGGCCAATCCGATCCGGCCGCTTAACAGCCAATTAGAAGTGCAGGGCCAGAACCCTGCACTTGACTCCAAGCTCATACTTTATTTAGTTATATTACATACACAACAGATACCACTAAAGCAGTGAAGGAAGACCCCCTCCCCAGATGGAAAAAGAAACCATGAGGCAGAAAAAAATTCAAACACAATACAAATAATTAAATTACAATAGTAGCTGTTGCTTGTTAAACCAATTACCAGAACAAATAGACACAGGAACTAGCCAGATTTCTCAACCCAGTTTCTTTTCATGAGCAGAGATTAACCTTTTTCCTTCCAAACAAGGAAGGAGGTACCAGGAAAGAAAAGCCATTGAGGATAAAACTAAAGGAGTGGTAGAAGGATTCCCTTGTAAGATAATGATGGTGTACCACAAAGAGTAGAACAGAAATCAGTGCTTTGTTTTAGCTTCAAATCAGCCTAAAGGTTGAAATAATACTTTACTGTTCCATTACACAAACAGAAAGATAACAGGAGTAAATGCAAAAATTACAGAGGGGTTAGTTTGTTAAATGTACTACTCAGGAAGTTATTTCACAGGATTCTGTTTGCAAAGGATGCAAAGAAAATAGATGTGCAAAATTTGGAAGCACAGTGCAAACTAGTTGTTTGTTCTTCAACAGGCTCTCAAGAATATATGAATGTAAGAAAGTTTATTGTACATTTGCTCTTTTAGAAAAAAAGCGTATGACAAAGTGAACGGGCTTGAAATAACAGAATTTTTAGGTGAGTATGGAGTTGGAGCTTGATTGCCAATATGACAGTAAAAATATAATATAGAAATAAAGTATGCATGTGAATAGATGGAATGATTAATGAATAGTTCCACAGTCAGCAGGAAGTGAAACAAGGACGTATCAGGTCCCCTTGGTTGTTTAATATATTACAGATAAAGAAATGCTTGTAGTGATAGCAGAAGTGGAGCTGGGGACATGAATGGATGTGTACTTTTATATGCAGATAATGCAATCTTGTTGCCTGAGAACATGAATGATTTGAAATGAATATTAGATAGATTCAGCATCAGAGAGAACAGATCTGAAAATTAATGTATCAGAGGCCAAAGTAGTTTTGTTTGACAGAGAAAATTGAATGAACAATTGCAAGTTATACATAAATGATAAAAATTTAGTGCAAGAGAAGCTGAATTTGTGTGACTCGGGTAGAACATTTACCACTTCTTCTGTGTCTAGATCACACTTTAAATGGCCAGAATGAAGTCACCTTTTTGAGTTTTGTCATTGGCCAAAAATGTCATTATTGGCACATATTTCTAGTAGTAGCCAACATACCAGCAGATGGGCCAGGCTCTGTGCCTCTCCACATTCACACGGTGTGTTGTAATCTGCAAACAGCCTCCACTTAGGTATTATTGATTTTATATTTAGGCACTCCAAGTCTCATACTTATACTGAGAGTATTTACACCAAGACAATTTCCAATCACACTTGGCCAACAAAGTATCCTATCCTATCCTATCCTATCCTATTCTATTCTATTCTATTCTATTCTATTCTATTCTATTCCATTCTATTCTCAATCTATTCAGAGTCCTCCAAGCAGTATAAAGAAGGTCAGAACCTTCATCATATCCTCCTTTAATGTTATTCCTTGCTCGATGGTCTTCTTCCTCCATCTTTTAATTCAATTTTGTTTTTGTGCAAATTCTTGAGAACATTTACTAAAGTTAGGGAAGTGGATGGAAGAATGTTAAGCCAAGCAAATCCTGCTAAGATCTTGGATAGTATGTGATCTGCTGTGAGTAATAATGCTTTTCAAAAGAAGCAAAAATGGCTGTGCGTAAGAACACACCCACTTTGTTATATGGAAGAGAGAGTTGAGTCTGTCAAGAGGATAGATAAAAATAAGTTGAATGCAATGGGGATGAGGTAGTTAAATGCATCTAATAAAACAAAAATGTGTAGAATGAATGAATTTTGAATGAACGTAGGTGGAACACAAGATTGACAGTTACAAAAGACATATGAGGAGGTTGCTGGAGTATATAAGAATACAGGAGGATCAGATCACAAAGCAAATATACAAGGCAAGAATGAATGAGTCAAGAGGAAGAAGAAGATTAAGAACATTCTGTTTGGATTAGTTTGGGATCTTCAGGAAGATGGAGAAGAAATTTAAAGTATAAAAGGTAGTGTATAAAGCAAGGGTGTTGGGGGGGGACAGTGTGACTCCCCCCCCCCCCACAAACCCACCAAAGGATTTTTTGTTAAACGTATTTATTTAGATAACATAACCTTACTTTTCTGTGTGCAAAATGGCACACATTAAAAAGAAATTCTGATGCCTGCTCCATATCCATACACATCCATACACACCATTTCTAAAGCCTTACCTGGTCATGATTTATAAACTGGAAAAAAATACCAAGATGCTTTTGGAAACATCAGAGAATAGCTCACTTTGATCTGTATCACTTATAATTTGTCTGTATGGCTTTCTAGTTTTTCACTCACTCACTTTATCATTGACCATATAACATTACCTATCCTGCTTCCTATGTCACATTGTTGAACCTTCCCGTTTGCTGATAATTCACAATGCTCCCTAAAACCAACTCATTATTTCTCAACATTTTCCTCAATGTTCACAGGTTTCAAATATGAAGACTGAATGAAAGGTAATACCATCAATATATAAATTGGTAAAAAAAAAAAAAAAACACCAACAATTGACTTCCTAGTTCCGAAGTCTCAAACACAAATGAATATGAGGGCCACATTCCATAAAATTTTCTAAATAGTGGCTTGCTTTCATACAAATGCAAACATTCAGCAAATGTTAAAAAAGAGTTGAAAAATAAATTTGTATTTGGAATATATGGAATAACATTAGTTAACACTGTGTCTCCTTTGACACAACCAGCCCCATTTCTCTTTGGCCAGTGACTATGTAATTTATTATCCAAATCAGGATATTTTTTAGAGTGATAGGAGGTGCTAAAAAGACTAAATAATAAAAATATGAAAATTATATTTATTTTTCCTGTATTTCCCATTGGTCTCATTTCTATCTAACAACACCTCTGGCAGCTCCAGGTGTGGTTCTTTGACTGGGGACAAATAAGCTGACTCAGGAATGAGAAGCAAAAGGTGCTGAAGTTGCCATTGATGAGAGGCCCAAGTGAAGGTGATGTCAGGCAACCTTTCCCCACTAGTACCTTGCTTGCAATATCCCTGGGCAGCTGTTGTGATATTTTCCATGGCATGATTTGTATAGCACAGGCTTTGTTTCTTTCCCCCGGCACCAGCTTGCATGGCATTTAGCTTTTCTGTACAAGTTGATGCTTTGAGACAGAAATGGAGCCAGTGATGTGCAAGCCAGCACTATGGGAGAGAAGCCAGTACTGCAGGAAAGAGTGCCTAGGATCCAAAAGCATGGGATAAATCTACACAGCAAGGACATCTCTAGCATCTGTTCTTTTGCCTTAGTTGGCAGAAAGTTGCTATGACAAAAGGTTGTGATGGCGCAGTGGTCAGAATGCAGTATTGCAGGCTAATTCTGCTGACTGCCGACTGCCAAAAGTTCGATCCTGACCAGCTCAAGGTTGACTCAACCTTCCATCCTTCCAAGGTCAGCAAAATGAGAACCCAGATTGTTGGGGCAATATGCTGACATTGTGAACTGCTTAGAGAAGGCTGTAAAGCACTGTGAAGCGGTATATAAGTCTAAGTGCTGATGCTATTGTGTGTGAAATGGAAGCTTGCAGCAAGTACTTATCAGCTTATCAGCTTGCTTTAAGCCAGTGGTCAGCAACCAGTGGGCCAGGGACCACTGGTGGTCCGTGAGAAAATTTTGGTGGTCCACAGAGAAATGTCACCTCCAAAGCAGTTAATCCACGCTGCACGGGAACACAAGGCTGTGTCGACCACATGGCCCATGGGAACACAAGGCTTGCATTGTGACAATACAAGGTCGTGAGGGGAGGGAGGAAAGGGCAGAAGGGGGGAACTTGCCCCATTCACCCCACATGCCTCGCCTGGCCACCAGGCTGCTTCTTTCTTCTGCTGCTT
Organism: Hydrophis major; assembly: GCA_033807585.1. NCBI lineage: Eukaryota > Metazoa > Chordata > Lepidosauria > Squamata > Elapidae > Hydrophis > Hydrophis major. Next base: position 219,744,101 of record CM066329.1, read on the forward strand.
TTGGCTGCATACAAGGAAAGCAGCAAAAGTCTTTCTTTCTCTCCTGCAAACTCCACCAGAAATGAGTCTTTGGGACCCCGCAAGGCATCCTGCTTCAAGAGGCTATGCCCACGCAACAAGTCTCAGAGAGACTCATTTCTGGCAGAGTTTGGGGGAGAAAAAGAAAGATTTCTGCTGCTTTCCTTGAATGAAGCCAGAACTCACTCACTCCCTCCCTCTCTCTCTCTCTCCCTCCCTCCCTCCCTCTCTCTCTCTCTCCCTCCCTCCCTCCCTCTCTCTCTCCTGAGAACGAAGCTGGAGATCGTATCCTGTGATCCCAAATAAAGAATGGTAGGAAAACAAGAATTTTCCTGTAGGCATTTTTTTTTTTTTTTTTGGAATCTTCCCAGGGTCTCTGGTCCGTGGGATTTAAAATTATGAGTTTTGTGGTCCCTGAGGTCCAGAAGGTTGGCCAATCCTACTTTAAGCAATGCAGTTTGGTTGAAATATTCACTGCTGAACAGTCCCTCCAATTCAAATTAACCATTAAATGTGAGTTGGTTATGTGATGGTTGTGCTGACATGAGTACTGTGCGTCACTGAGCCAAAAAAATGTAAAGATGATAAACCGGTTAAGAACTGATTTGAGTGACCAAGAATGAAGTAGATGACCTGGGACAGCAATCACATGAGAAAGGTTGATGAACTAATTGAGAACAACTGGTGGATCACTCAAAAAGAAGTTGTTGTCAAGCTTGGCATTTCTCATGTGGGATCACATTATTGATGTTCTTCAATATTGGAAGCTTTATGCTGCTCACAGCAGAGATGAAAACTTCAAGAGTTGAAATTTGCCCACAATTGTTTTCACGCTACAAGAATGTGGGGGACGAACTTTTTCAAAGCATTGTGACACCTGATGAAACATGGACTCATCATTGTGTCTCAGAAATGAAGTGTCTGCCCATGGAACATTATCATAAAGCTTTACCTGCAGGGGAAAAAATAATCAAAACCCAGGCTTTACAGAAATGTTCACTGTTACAGATTTTTGAGGCATAGATGGGTTATTCTATTTATCTCCTTGAGCCTGGCATCTCTATCAACTCAGAGCGCTATAGTCAAAACTTTGAAGCAACAATTAAGCAGTACCTGGAAGCAAAAGGAGAACATTTTGATGCCACATGCCAGCACTAGGCCTCACAACACTGTGCCATTCAAGAAGCCATTGCAAAGTTGAATGTCGCCATCTTATTCCATCCAATACACAGTCCAAATTTTGTTCCATGTGATTTCTACATCTTTCCATGAGTACTTTTGTGGAATCTGTTTCACTTCAACTAAGTTAATGTTGTAAGCTAGAGTCACCTTGTGGTGAGATAGGCAGTGAACAGGTTTAACAAATAAAAATAAATAAATAAAATACATTAATACTGAAAGAACTTGCATTATCTAGTTGAAGGGACAGAGTATGAATCTCTTTCCCAATGGCTTGAAAAAGCTTTCCCATCATTGGCAGAAGTGGTGCAAAAAGTGATAGGCAATATGTAGAGAAGTCCACACAGGTAACAAGAGATGCATAATATATTTATTACAGGGTTGACTATATGCTTGCAAGTCAGGACTCTCAAAAACAATTTCAGTCAGTCATTGCTCAGTCTTAGCCAATGAGGGTGAACACTGACAAATTGGACATAAATAGGAGCAAATAGAAAATAGGAGGGAGAGAGGAGTATTAGGTATGTTTGCCTTCTTGACTCATTTGTAAAAAATAATGAATGTTCTGTCCCTAATTAGCATTCTTGAGATCCCCGCGCTTTGATTGGCCAAAGCGGGGGGCACTCTGATTGGTCAGGCGAGCCGCGCCGATTGGCTCACAAAGAATCTCCCGCGATTGGTCCATTCGAATCGCGGGAGATTCAAAGCGGTGCCATTGGCCGCGGCCGCCGCGGCTGAAAGAATAAAAGCCGCGAACCTTTTGCGAAGAGCCAGTTCAGTTCCTACTTCAATAAAAGAGCATGATTTGAAGTCACCGACTCCTGGCATCATTTCGCGGACACAACACTGGCGACGAAGGTGGGATCCAGACTCTGAACCGAACCACGTGTCCAACGGAAGCCAGACGAACCACCACGATGGTGAAAATCGCACCCCCCGCACCCTTCAACCCCGCCACCGAGGACTGGGAATCGTACTCCGACCGATTCCGCATGTTCCTCGAGTGCAGCGACCTGAAGGACGCCACCGGCCCCATGAAGCGCGCTGTCTTCCTGACCCACTGAGGGACCGAGGCATTCAAGATGGCCAAGGCGTTTGCCAAACCCGTCGATGCGACCGCGATGGACTGGGACGTCCTCGAGCCAATACTTCGGCGGCACTACGCTCCAGAGGTACCCATCCTTATCCGACGCAACGAATTTTACCGTCGGGACCAACGGTCGGGTGAGAGCTTCAGCGACTTTGTCGCCGAGCTACGGCGCCTAGGGGGGCTCTGCGAATTTGACAACCTGAACGATGCTCTACGAGACAGAATCGTGCTCGGTTTGTGGGACCCGGTCCTCCAGAGCCGGCTGATGGCCAAGGGCAACATCAGCCTAGCAGACACCCTCACCACAGCCGCAGCCGCCGAAGCAACCCGAACCTCCGCCGACCGCATGCGCAGACCGAACGCTGGGGACCGCAGCGGAAACAACAACCCTGCAAGGTCGGCCGAGGCCCAACCCGAGACAACCACCCACCAGGGCGACTTCCACTCGGCATCGGGCACTTCCGATGACGAGGAGGACATCCATCGCCTCCAGACAGGCCGTGACCCATGGAACCGGCGGGGTCATAAGTCGAGGACCAACTGTGCCGGTTGCGGCAGCGACCACCCCAGGTCGGAATGCCGGTTTTTCGAATCGATCTACTGGCATTTCGACAAGAAGGGAAACATCGCCCGTGTCTGCCGCCTAAAAAAGAACCGCAGCCCGGCACGATGGGACCAGAGCGACCAGAGGAGAGAGAGCACACCACCCCGGACCAGAGATCGCCCCTCGGACAACAGATGGGACCGGATCGGATGATCCCTGCGAGGCGGCGATAACCGGCGAAGAGAGGAGACCCATCAGATGGTCACCATCGGCCACGCCATAACCAATGACGCCCGGAAGGTCCACGTGGAGGTAGGCATCAAGGGCGAGCCATGCAAAATGGAGGTGGACTCCGGGTCCTACCTCTCCATGATAGCATGGCATGAAATAAAGCGCTTGGTGCCTACCATCCAAAGGAGGAACCTAGACAGCCAGAGACTCATCGTAAAGGACTACCAGGGAAACCACATCCCGGTAGTCGGAACCAAACACTTCAACATCACATATAAAGGGCACACCGAAAGGCTTCCCCTGACAATCGTCGACCGCGACCGCCCAAGCCTACTGGGACTGCAATGGTTCGCCCCGCTCGGCATCGCAGTCACGGGAGTCGACCACGTCACCGACGACAGCTGGGAGCAGCAACTGGCCCGGGAATTCCAAGAGGTCTTCGACGGAAACCTAGGCAAGTACCGAGGGCCCCTTATATCATTCAGCCTAGACCCAAACGTCCCCCTAAAACGCCTGAAACCAAGGCGGGTGCCATTCGCACTTAAACCCAAGATAGACGAGCAAATTGACAAGCTCATCAAGCAAGGGGTCCTACAGCCCATAGACCACGCCCGGTGGGAGACCCCCATAGTCACCCCGATCAAGCCCGATGGGTCGGTGAGGATCTGTGGGGACTATAAGGCCACCCTAAATGGCGCGCTACAACAAAGCGCCTACCCCGTCCCAGTAGTGCAACACCTACTGCACTCACTGGGAGGGGGCAAGGTTTTCGCCAAGCTCGACCTCGCCCAGGCATACCAACAGTTGCCAGTCGACGAGCAAACGGCAGAAGCGCAAACCATAGTCACCCACTGGGGAGCATTTAAATGCAACCGACTCCAATTCGGAGTCAGCGTGGCACCGGGAATATTCCAAAGCCTAATGGAAAGACTATTGCAAGGCATCAAGGGGGTGGTACCTTACTTCGATGACGTCCTAGTGTCGGCAACCAACCAAGCCGAACTAGAGGGTCGCCTAAGGGAGGTCCTAACCAAATTCAAAGAGACCAGGCTCAAAGTCAAGAGGGAGAAATGCCAATTATACATGGAACGGGTAGAATTCCTAGGATACCTCCTAGACCGTCACGGCATTCACTCCACAAACAAAAAAATCAAGGCCATCAAAGAAGCCCCCACACCCAAGTCGAAGACGGAACTACAGGCATTCCTGGGGCTACTTAACTTTTACAATGTTTTCCTGCCCCAAAAGGCGACGGTGGCGGAACCCTTGCATAGGCTCCTGGACAAGGCGGCGACCTGGAGTTGGGGGAAACGCGAGCAAGCCGCCTTCCAAAGAACAAGGATGCCGTCCTTATACAGTATAACGAGACCCTACCTCTGGCCGTCACATGCGATGCATCACCTTTCGGCGTCGGCGCTGTTCTCAGCCATACTCTCCCCGACGGAAAAGAAGCGCCCATCACGTTCTTTTCAAGGACCCTCACCAAACCGGAACGGAACTATAGCCAGCTGGACAAAGAGGCTCTGGCTATCGTTGCCGCTGTAAAAAGATTCCACGAGTATCTCTACGGCCGGACATTCACCATCATAACTGACCATAAGCCGCTGCTGGGAATCCTTGCAGGAAACCGGGCCACCCCGAACATTCTGTCTCCCCGAATGACAAGGTGGCCTGAGTTCCTGGCAGCCTACAACTACGGACTCATACACAAACCGGGTAAGACGATCTCCCATGCAGACGCCTTAAGCCGCTCGCCACTCGCCGCTACCGGAACCTGACACCGACCCAGCACCCACGACGACCACCCTCAGCATAGAGACTCTACCCAACCTGCCCATAACCGCGTCAGGCATTGCCCGAGAGACTAATAAAGACAAACGTCTGGTGCGGGTGTTACATTGGGTAGAGAAAGGGTGGCCGGAAAGGGACAACGACGAGTCCGTCAAAACATTCCGAAACCGCCAAACGGAACTCTCGTTATTAAAAGGGTGCATACTATGGGGGGATAGGGTGGTCATTCCAGAAAAGCTACAAGGGAAGGTTCTGGAACTGCTACACGAGGGGCACCCTGGCATCGTTAGGACTAAAGCCCTGGCCAGAAGTTACGCTTGGTGGCCAGGGATGGACAAACAAATTGAGACCTGGGTAGCAAGGTGCCAACGATGCCAGGAAACTAGGCCAAGCCCACCCACAGCACCCATTCTAGAGTGGGAAACCCCAAGGGGACCTTGGTCTAGGATTCACATAGACTTCGCCGGGCCCACAAAAGGACACACCTTCCTTATAACAGTAGACGCTTACTCCAACTGGCTGGAGGTAAGCAACATGAAGACAACAACCACGGAGGCCGTGATCAAGGAACTCTGCAAACTCTTTGCAATGCACGGCCTCCCAGACGTCGTCGTTTCCGACAACGGGCCCCAATTCACCTCGCTGGAATTCGAAAAATTCCTAGCAGAAAGGGGCATTCGCCACGCGCTGACAGCACCGGCGCACCCGGCAGCGAACGGTAGGGCGGAACGGATGGTGCAATTCACTAAGAAAACCATCCGGAAAATAGACCACGGGGAGATCCAGGAGAAAATAAACAAACTACTCTTCACCCAACACATAACCCCAAATACCACAACGAATAAGAGCCCAGCCGAACTATTAATGGGGAGGAAATTAAGGTCCCCACTCGACAGGTTACACCCCACGTATAACCCGGAGAAGCCCCCAGACTCAAACAGCAAACACCGAACTTTCGCACCAGGCGACCCCGTATACGCAAGAAACCTGACGGGAGACCCACTATGGATACCGGCTGTCATCACACAAATAACAGGCCCACACTCATACCAGCTACAAACAGCAAACGGACGAGCGTGGAAACGCCACATCGACCAATTAAGGTCGAGGACTGCCAACCAAGAGACCACCGACGCACAAACAGGCGAAACCAACCCCCACAACACAAACCAAGGGGGGAGGGAATACCCAGGGGACCAAAACCAAAGAAGAATAAACCAGCCTTTCTTACCGGAAAGCAGCCAGCACGACCCCTCGCCAGGAAGAGACAGCCAGGCCAGCTCGACCAACCCGGAAAGACCGAGCGGGAGCGGCGAAACCGGCAGCTCAACCAAACCAGGAGGCCCAGGAGGGAGCTACGGAGAGCGGCCCGGCCCGACCGACCAGCCGGTTCCCAAGACGGCATCAGGAGCAACAGAGATCCCGACCGAACCGGCCGGGATCCAATCTACGACTGAGCTGCGCAGGTCCAGTAGGCTCAGACGGAGCCCCGCCTACCTACGTGACTACGCGACGTAAGGACTGAACCAAGAGGGGAGGGGTGTTCTGTCCCTAATTAGCATTCTTGAGATCCCCGCGCTTTGATTGGCCAAAGCGCGGGGCACTCTGATTGGTCAGGCGAGCCGCGCCGATTGGCTCGCTAAGAATCTCCCACGATTGGTCCATTCGAATCGCGGGAGATTCAAAGCGGTGCCATTGGCCGCGGCCGCCACGGCTGAAAGAATAAAAGCCGCGAACCTTTTGCGAAGAGCCAGTTCGGTTCCTACTTTAATAAAAGAGCATGATTTGAAGTCACCGACTCCTGGCATCATTTCGCGGACACAACAATGAAGATGGGATATAAGTAAATAAAATAATCAGTATTTCTTTATTATTTTAGTTGCTGGGCTTGCTGCCCTCAGAGATTCTGTCAGTTAATGAATTAATAAACCATTCCACCCCCCTCAGAAAAAGATAAATATGTTTCTGTACCCTGTTTCTCAACCCATTTGATCTCAGGTGTTTGTGTCTACATAGTGGTTTACAAAATATTCTTGCTGATGTCTGGGAGGTTGGAAGAGAATTTTGATTTTTAAGCACTGAGAACTCTCAACAGTTTTCTGTTCACTGTAGTGTTGTATCAGTGTTATAGAGAGAAGGTGTATAGGTGACATACTAATGTTCTGTGAAATGTGTTATCCCAGGAAATCTTGAGAGTGTTTTATAGCACCAAATCCTATGAGAATGGAAAAATTACATTTTTCTCCTAGCTGGACTGAATGAAACACTAGCTAGATGGAGGGTCTGGATAATGGGAAAACAAGGAGCCCCAAATACAAGGTGGACTTGTTGGAATATGAATTTCATTGGTCTCTGGAGTGAGGAAGAGAAAATGCAAAGGGATTTGCAAGGTTAGTGAAAACCTAAAAAATGTGGAGGTTTGCAATGCGTAACATCATGCAAGCTATGTCAATATATACAGCCAAAGCAACACAGAAAAAAATAGTTCTTGCCAATGCTCCATAGCAGTGGTTCTCAACCTTGTCTTTCCACCATGAACCCCCTTTAAATATATTTTATGGCCACAGACCATGACCACAAACCCCCAAGACAACTCAAGATTTAAATCATAATGTTTCTTCAAAACTTCATTGACTCACTGTGACAATACACGGCACCCCAGAGTCTGTGGACCACAGGTCGAGAAGCACTGTTCTATAGTATAATGAAGCTATGGCCCTTCAGAAATTGTGAATTAGAATTCTCAAATAGTGAGTCAATGGTGAGGGATACTGGAAGTGGCTTTCAGAGACATAATAGACCCACAGCTTCCCACAACCCCTATAGCATTTGGCCCTTCCTCATCTTAATAGTACAGAAGCATTTCCCATTCATTATCGCCTTTTCTTACCTCTTTGATTTCCATTGTCATTCCTTTAGTTTCCCTGTCTTTTCATGTCTCCATATCAAGGTAAGGAAACCTAATGCTCCCTGACTGTAATTTCTAGCATATTCAACCAACGTGGCCAATGGTAAAGGATATTTAGAACTTTGGTTCAGCAGTCTCTGGAAAGGCAGAGATTACTAGCTGTGCTGTGTATCTGGTATCTCTCCCCTAACATTAATTGCATTGTTCATGTTAATTTTTTGTATTAAATCCTGGCTAAATTGCCAGATTTTCTTTGCTTAGAGAAGCTAGCCGCAAATGTCTTCGTTCCGTGCGCTTGATGAAACATCACCCTAGCTCAGGCAGTATTGGCAGTTTCGCCATGAAAACATAATACAGAGAAATCGTAGCCTTTTTCAGCATGCATTACAAATGGCTTTCTGATCTTACTTCCCAATCCATTCACAAGCTAAGTTAGGTGAAGAGGAAGTAATGACTTGCTCAAGGACACCTGTGAGCTTTATTGAAGGGAAAATGGAAATATGATATGAGCCATTTTGATATCTAAATCAAAATGGCCATTTCACTGGTTTGGCTGCATTTTATTTTCTAATTCTGTTCCCTTCTATTCACCAATTCCATCACTGAATGACAGCATAATTCAAGAATTCAGGGAGAGCCTGGGATAATTAGTTGCTCTCCTGAAGTAAAATATCCAATGGTACTTCTCATAGTTTGGAAATAAACAAAAGGTTGACAAATTGATGGATCATGGGCTGCATCACTCTACTATATACCCTAGAGTCATTCTAGTGAATCTAATTTTCTCTTTTATCTGCTCCAGTCATAGAATCAGAGAACATAAGGTCTGAAAAGGATCCTGCTTCCAAAACAGTGCTAGTCTAATGCTGCCCTGGTCACATCATACCTGGAATACAGTGTTCAGTTCTGGTCATTCCAAGACATTTTGCTGAGGGCTACAGTAAAAAGAAAAGAGGAGTGAAGATGATGAAGAGCTTAGAGGCTATGAAGGAACTGTGAATGTTTAACCTAAAGAAGTTGAGGGGAGACAGGATAGCAGTTTTCAAATTCTTGAAGATCTCTCAGAGGAATAACAGAATAATAGAATTGGAAGGGACCTTGGAGGTCTTCTAATGCAACCCCTTGCTCAAGCAGGAAACATTATACAATATCAGACAAATGGTTGTCCAACCTCCAGTGTTGGAGCACCTACAACTTCTGGAGGCAAGTTGTTCTACTGATTAATTGTTTTAAGTGTCAGGAAATTTCTCCTTAATTCTAAGTTGCTTCTCTCCTTGATTAGTTTCCACCCATTGCTTCTTGTCCTGCCTTCAGGTGATTTGGAGAAAAGGTGACCCCCGTTCTTCTTTGTGGCAGCCCCTGAAATACTGAAACACTGCTATCATATCAGTCCTAGTGCCTTTTTTTCATTAAGCTAGACATACCCAGTTCCTGCAACCATTCTTCCTTTGTTTTATCCTCCAGTCCTCTAATCATCTTTGTTACTCTTCTCTGCACACTTTTTAGAGTCTCAATATCTTTTTTTTATCTTGTGGTGATCAAAATTGCAATATTCCAAGTATGATCTTACCCAGGAGTGGGATGCAAATATTTTTACTACCAGTTCTGTGGGACTGGCTAGGTAGGCATGGCCATGTGACTGGGTGGGTGTGACCTTTTGTGCAGTACCTCTCCCCTACCTCCCCACCCATGCTCCAATTTTATTTTTATTTTATTTTATTTTTTGCCTCCTGGGCCTCAGGGAAGCCTCCTGGGGGGCCGTTTTTGTTCCCAGGAATCTTCCCTGATGCACGGAGGGCGTGCAGCAGCACACACACACCCCACGCACCCCTTTTGCCTCCTGGGCCTCAGGGAAGCAGCCTCCTGGTGAAGGAGTAAGACAGCAAGGGGGATCCCAGCACAGCTGATCGTCAGAACAGCTGATTGTTGGGAGGAGGGGAAAAAAAGAAATACCGGTTCAGTTGAACTGGTAGCTGTTTTTTTACTACCATTTTGGCTGAACAGTAACATTTTTTAATTACCATTTTGTCTGAACCATGCCGAACCGGTAGAATACCATCACTGGTCTTACCAAGGTATTATAAAATTAACAGGCATTAACATTTCATGTGATCTTGATTCTATCCTTCTATTAATTCAGACTAGGGTTGCATTGGCTTTATTCACAAGGAACAAGAGCATAAATTTATTCTCCATAATTCTCAAGAGTAAAACTAGAAACCACTGATAGATGTTTTACAGAGAAAGAGCTTCAAAATAAAGGAAGAATTTCCTGACTGTGAGAGTTATAAAGCAAAGGAACAATTCAGTTTGTGGAGTTGTGGGTGTTTCATCGTGGGAGATTTTTACCACAAGGTTAGATAGGATGGTCTAATGATTCCTGCCCCAGGCAAGGGATTGGAATTGAAGATTTCCAAATCTCTCTAATCTAAGGGTTTTATAAATCTATCCAATCTCCACCACTCAGGGAATCCAATAAATCTTGATTTTGCTCTGAGGCTAGTGACAACAGGATCTTTACTTTTTAAAACTCCACAAAATTATTCTGCCCTGGCATCACTTGGGTAACATTAGGGGTAATATAAAAAGTGATTAGACCTAGGCCCTCACAAGCCAATAAACCTCTTAGGACCACTATCAGATGATAAATCCAGTGGAAATTAGCAAGGGGACCTATCGAACACAACATCCCCCTACTTCATCCAAGCTTCCACCTTCCATTTGATTGCACTGCATTTATTAACAGTAGCGAGCAGAAGAGATGTTATCATATCAGAATACTTTATTCAAGTAAGAAGAAAATTCAAACATGTCCTTGGCCCATCTTTTCTAATGACCCAGCAGATACAGAAGTAAAGTCAACTGTCTTAAATGAAGCTTAGCTTCTGTTGATTTCAAGGGACAATCTGTGTCATTTTCTTGGGAGCAATACAGAAATAATTGACTCTAACTTTTAGAGTGCTTTTTCAACTTTCCAGTCTCATCCATACTCCTGAAATTTCCTCCTGGTTTTCCATCTGAGTACTGTCATGCCCTTGGTAGAGTCGGACTCTGGGGGAGAGGAGGAACAGCCAACAGGGAGTGGAGGTGTGGCTCTGGAGGTTGTGGAGGAGGCTGGGGAGGGGCAGAGGCCAGCTGGGCAGTCAGAGGAAGAACCAGGCCCATCCCTTCTGCATCCTAGAATACGCAGGGAGGAACAGAGAAGGAAACAGCTTGGCTTATGAGAGAGGAAGTGGCCATGATCCCCCTCATTAGTTGCAGCTGGGGAGAATAGTATATAAGAGAGACAGTTACAACACAGCGTTGCCAGAAGCAAAGCGTGTTTATTTGGGGCTGAAGTTATCTTGGTTGGAGTGCCTTGTTATCTCCTTGAATTTGGTAATTACTTATCCTGGTCCATTGTGGAAATTTTACATTGTAGTTTGTTTGGTTTTTTATTTCACCTCTATCTGCTCATTGAGTTCAGACTGTATTGCTTTCTTTTGAAGACTATTTTTGAATAAGTTTTGTCTCCAACTGAGAATTATTGAACAGTGGGGCCAAGTTGGAGGCATTAAAGGACATTTATTTACGTTTTGGATTTTGTTACATTTGTGTTACACTCCAGGTCATCACAAGTACAATCAGGTCCCCAGATTTAATTTGGGAGGATTAACTAGTTAAGTGCTGCAACTAACATGAAACATACTCCTTGTTTCAATCTCTGTGAGAGTTAGAAATACTGTAAAATGACACATTGTTTTAGTTCCTCTTCATATTCCCTCGCATTGCAGCTTTGATCCTTTTCAGAGTCAAAACAAAATTTTGCTAGAATTATGACAGCCTGTCTCAAACTTTAGGCTTCTAAGTTGTGTGGGATCGCATCTCCCATCATTCCCAGTTAGCCAGCCAAGCTCCTCAGCTGGCCAAGAAGGATAGCACTTACACATTTAGCACATCTGTAGATTGCGAGTTGAGAAAAGTGGTATTAGATTCTTTCAGTCTCTACTAGCAACTGCTAGCCTGCCCCATTAACTAAGGAAAGGTTTGTCTGGATCCAAGCAATCAAGCTGAATGGGGAAAACACACACAGATGCACGCACCTATCATATATATATAAACCATGCAGGTTGACGGCCCCATCAGTTATAAATGTCACCTCCGCCTGGTGTGAAATGTAGGGGCCCAGAAGCAAACATACCTATGTTTTGTTTGTATGAGAAATAAAATTGATTGCCGACTGGCATATGGTGAAGAGGCATGCGTTTTGTCAGTCTTGGCAAACAGCTGCAGTTCAGCCCTGCAAGGGGTTTGAAGATGCACCGTTGTGGAAATTGTACATATTTGAAGGCTAGCATTGGAATCTGATCTTACAATGGGGCTCTCCAGAGCAAGGAAGATGGGACAAGATGCTCCCTTCCCACATTCAATTCCTCAGAAGGCAAGCCTGGGATTTTTATCAGACTAGGCAGCTTAGTTACTTAGATCAAAAGATGTATATATTCGTCTCCAAGGAAAACTGCTGATCTTCCTACCTTTCCTCTCTCCCCCCCCCCTCCTTTTAGGAAAAACAAATAAGAAAATGAATTGCAAGGCAATGACGTTTTGAGAAACCCTGCCGGTCACTCGGAGTCTGTAAGCTTTGATAGGCTGGGCCCCCAGTACACGCAGCAAAAGGATCTTTCAAAGGGTGTGGGAACCGCATTCTTGGTTAGGAGTCATTTCAATGTTTTAAGACACAGCTGTGGCAGCACAGTGATCAGAATGCAGTATTGCAGGTTAGATCTACCGATGGCCAGGAGTTCGATTCTCACTGGCTCAAAGTTGACTCAGCCTTCCATCCTTCTAAGGTCAATAAAATGGGGACCCAGATTGTTTGGGGCAATAGGCTGACTTGGTAAACTTCTTAGGAAGGGATGTAAAACAGTGGTGGGATTTAAAAAAAAAAAAACCTTTACTATCGGTTCTGTGGGGTATGGCTTGGTGGGCGTGGCAGGGGAAGGATACTGTAAAATCTCCAGTCAAAGGTGGTGTTTGCCGGTTCTCCAAACTACTCAAAATTTCTGCTACCAGTTTGCCAGAACTGGTCAGAACCTGCTGAATACCACCTCTAATGTAAAGCACTATGAAGTATATACATCTTAAGGGCTGTTGCTATTGCTATTCTGAGTGCATGGCTCACAGGAGCTCTGGTTCTTCAGCCTACCCTCCCATTTTCCAGGCTAATCCCACTGGCTTCCTTGCATTCAACCCTGTAGTGACTGGGCTGTTAAAGAGTTTGCAAGCGATCGCCCAATAGCCCTTGCTTTATGTGGCCTTTCTCTTGTACATCATTGTATGTTCTCAATCTAAGGCCATCTAGGTGGGTTGAACTGTCCGTCATCCCCAGCCAAAATTACCAGCTCCTGAAATGCATTGATAAGAGCTACCATCAGATGTACAGGTAGTCCTCAGAGAATGGCCCATAATTGAGCCCAATGTTTCTGTCGTCCAGTGAAACATTTGTTAAGAGACTTTTGCCCCATTTTATGACTTTTCTTGCCACAGTTGTAAAGTGAATCACCACAACTGTTCAAGTGAGTAACCCAATTGCTTAAGTGAATCTGGCTTCCCCATTGACTTTGCTTGTCAGAAGGTCACAGAAGGTGGTCATGTGAGCCTAGGACACTGCAGCCATCATAAATATGAACCCATCCCCAAGCACAGGGATGCTGCAATGGTCATAAGTGTGAAAAATGGCCAGAAGACTTTTTGTTTTTCAATCCCATTGTAATTTCAAATGGTCACTAAAGAAACTGTTGTAAGTCAAGGACTGCCTGTATTGGAAAGGCTGAAGGAGGGTGCTAGAGATACCCCCAGAGCCATTTTGTCAGCCCTCTCCTTTCCTCCCTTCAAAAGTCATAGGGCAAAAAACACCTATGCCAAAAAGCACCTGAGAGACTTGAGTCCCACAAATTACCCCAATTCCTCCCCAACCGGCCTCCTCCTTCGGCAGAGGCCTCCAAACTTGGCAACTTTAAGACTTGTGGACTTCAACTACCAGAATTCCTGAGCTAATATGACTAGAGGAGGAATTCTGGGAGTTGATGTCCACAAGTCTTAGTAAGACGACACCTACTGCATCCACCACATTTATAAAAAAGATGTTGAGACTCTAGAAAAAGTGCAGAGAAGAGCAACCAGGATGATTAGGGGACTGGAGGCTAAAACTTACGAAGAACGTTAGAGGAACTGGGCTTGGCTAGTCTAGTGAAAGGAAGGACCAGGGGAGACATGATAGCAGTCTTCCAATATTTGAGAGGAGGAAGGGGTCAAGCTATTTTCTAAAGTACCCAAAGGCCAGACAAGGAATAATGGATGGAAACTGAACAAGGAGAGATTTAACCTGGAAACAAGGAGAAACTTTCTGACAGTGAGAACAATCAACCAATGGAACAGTTTGCCCTCGGAAGTTGTGGGAGAGACTTTCAAGAAGAGATTGGACTGCCATTTGTCAGAAATGGTGTAGGGTCTCCAGCTTGGGGGGGGGGGGGGGTTTGGACTAGATGACCTACAAGGTCCCTTCCAACTCTGATTATATGTTACATCTGTCACTTTTGGATGCTCCAGATCGTGGAGCAGGAAGGGGAGGAAGCAAGGTACGATCAATGAAGTCCAAGGGACTCATCCCGCAAACGCTCGCCTGAAGGAATCAAATCCCCAGCACTTTTGGCTCAAAAGAACGGACCCCAACTCACCTCCCTTCTCCTGCAATCCTACAAAGTGTTCCTTCCCCCCCCCCAAAAAAAAAAAGAAATCCAGACCCGGCACCCCTATTCCCCCGCAGGCAACCGCGCACAAGCTCAAATCCGAGGCTACTTTTCTCTCTGGCTGGTCAGTTCGGGTGACTTTTAACTCCTGTTCCCATTTACTACGATTCCTCCGCCTCTTCCTCTCGTTCACGTCCCACCAATCTTCTCCCCACCCCCCGCAACCAAAAAAAAAATAGGCGGAGGAGTTACTGGGGGACTACCCCCTCCTTCCCGTCCTGGAGGCGGGGGCAGGCGCGTCTGGGTCGGCGGGATAAACTGTGGCAACCTCAAAAGCCGCGCCGTCGAGCCGAGGGGACTCCCCAAAGTCTCGCAGCGCGGTCCTGGAAGGAAGGACGCCCAGTTGAGGAACATGTCCCTTCTAATGCGGCAACTCACGCGGATTCCCACAGTGAGTCCTTTCTCCCTCCTCTCTTCCTTCTCCGGCCCTGGAGTCAGGAGGTTGGACTAGATGACCCCCAAGGTCCCTTCCAACTCTTGTTATTCTATGTCTTCCTACGTCTGTGCCCTCATCCTGCAACCAGAAGGGTTCCCGGATCCCACTCCCCGTCCCTAATCCCCAGATTCTTGGGTCTGTCCCAAAGCTCTCCTTTCCTCTCGCCTCATCAAAGCCTCCCTCCCTTGCTTCCTTCTCGTTTCTGTGTCTTGCTGCAGGCACGAAGTTTTGACAGGTGTTTTTTTTTTTTTCTTCTGGGAGGACGGGAGAGGGGAAGAGAAAGGACCCAGTTGAGAAGGATGTACTGTATAGGTGCCCAAGCAGAAGGGAAGCGGTGAAATGTCACCCATCTTAACAGGCAATCGTCCATTCCCAGCCACATTTCCGTCTCCCCCAGTTCTCCACACAAATTCAGGGGAGCTGTCAAACTCTTGGGTTAAGTATCTCTGTCCTGGCTGCACTTCATTGTCTTCGCTGCTTCTCTTTTCAAAGGAAGGAAAGTCAAAGAGTTTTTAAAGCCCCTAATAAAAAACGTAATAGGAGCAAAAATGGAATATAAAACTAACAAACACATCGCAAGCATAATATTCCTTGCCTAGTTGTTACTTTAAAATAACTCTATATAAAAAGTTTCTCTTGTATTTGTTCTGTCATTTTTGATGCGTTTTGTCTTTGCTTAATCTTTTTTTTTTTTTTAAACATTTATAAGCAAGCAAAGATAGAATTGCTCCACAATGTCTTATAATTAGGAGCACAATTAGTCACTTTTTCTGTGAGCATTGAATACATGGTAGGAAACTACATGGCTTTTTATGATTGCTTTTTAATATTGTAGTTCATATTTTCATACTTCAAAAGAATCCCAAAGCAGGATAGCAATAGCACTTAGACTTATGTACCGCTTTACAGTGCTTTACAGCCCTCTCTAATCAGTTTACAGAGTAAACATATTGCCCCCAACAATCTGGGTCCTCATTTTATCCACCTCAGAAGGATGGAAGGCTGAGTCAACCTTGACCCTGATGAGATTTGAACTGCCAAATTACAGGCAGCTGGCGGTCACCAGAAGCAGCCTGCAGTACTGCACTCTAACTACTGCACCATCATGGCTTATAGTGGATAGTTCCACTTCTTGCCTACACTTTTACTTTACCCACATTTTTCTTGGTGGGAACATTACAGAGATATTCTCACACGTGACTTTGAAAATTTGACTATACATAGAAATGATATCAAGGTAGACAACATGTAAAAAAATGGCCATTCCTATTTATTTATTTATTTGCCAGATCACATTTTTTATGACATAATATTTTTGTTGTGGAAGTTAAAATTAGCATATATATGAATGCAGTTCTGCCCATTTTATTACATGGAAGTGAAAGCTTGGTGCATCAGGAAAAACACAGAAGTTAAATCTAGTGGGAATAAGATATTTAAGACTTGCATATGCTATGCAACAAGGGGAAATGAGACCAAAAATGTATGTGTGATGAATGGAAGCAGATTGAATGCAAGATTGAGTAACTGATGTGAAAGAAGCAGCATGAAGGAACTCTTAAGGCTAAAATCTAACCTTCTTGACTTTCCCTAAATTCAAGATATTATGAGAAAATAAATTACTCTGAGAAAATAGTCACATTTTTCCTTCAGTATAGAGTATATTTAATAATAAGGAATGGAATGGAATAGAATAGAATAGAATAGAATTCTCTTCATTGGCCAAGTGTAATTAGACACACAAGAAATTTGGAATCAACGTCCTCAAAAAGATGGTAAACAGAAAGAATGAGTGCATCTGTCACATGTGCCTAAACTATAGATGTGGGTAATTGTGTGGAACAAAGTGTGTAGAATCAGGTAGCATGAAATAAAATACATGAGTTCCAGTGGAGTAATTATACAAAGGCAAGCTGGCCATATAGAAACACCTAAACCTATCACATATTTTTCTGATACACTGTACGTTTTCTAATTCTTTTGCAGAAGGTCAGCGGTGGGGAACTTAAGGTTCTCCAGATGTTGTTGGACTACAAATCCAATAATCTCAGATGACTGAAAATGTAATTAGGGTAATGGGAACTTGCAGGCCAAATATGGTGGTCTAGAAATTCTTTGTCATTTAATATCCTTTATGCTGTTAGAGCCATAACACAGTTTGTTTCCTTTTTCATAGTAATAGTAGTATATGAAACCAGCTATTGTGGCTAATTCAATTATTGGGGGGGGGGGTGCTCTGAAAATTAACCAGCTTAGGCCAAAAACTAACTTAACCAAGCTAATTAAATATTTAGTGAATAGATTATTGTGCATGTATCTACTGATCTTCTTCTGCTACAAAGCTATTTTAAGGGGATCTGGGATCTACAACCAAAGCTTAGGACTCCATGGCCCTCTGTCCTCAAACATCATGCACTTTGCCCTAAGTTCTAATTCTCCCTGCTCAAACTTCCTACTCTCTTCTGGATTCTTGATCTGGGTCTATGTAAATATATATATATATATATTTGTTTTCTTAAGTTTTCACGGGTACTGACATGTATGGCATTCAGCTTTGTTCGGGTATTTTCCCACGTCATAGTAGTGGTGCTTTTAAAGTTGTAGCAACGTTTCAGCAGAATCTCATCTGCCATCATCAGGCTTCTGTATAATGTTCGTCTGTGACTTAGACTTTTACAGTGGTTTCAGATTTAAATTTGGGGCAGCCTATTGCTGTGCCAGAATGTTTTTTTTTTTTTCTTCATCCTGATTGGTAGAGAGTCTTGGTCTGTGTTTATTGGTCTTGGAGTTTGCTGTGTTCTGCTTCTAATATCTTCTGTCTGTTATTTTATTTTTATTTTTTTGGCTCTTTTTGTATCTTGATTGGCTGGCAACATTGTGTTACTTTATTGGAGGCCTTTAGTGCAGCTTGGCTTCGGGTAAATGGACGGCTATCATTAGTTAGGAAGCTGGGTTTCATCTGGGTGCCTGGTTGGGGTGTGTTTGAGCTGGAGGTATCGGGGGGGGGGGGGATCTGTTTGTGCCCAGGTGTTTGCCTGGCTTGTGGTGTGGAGATTTTTTTGTTTGTGAGTGCAGGCTTCCAAATGATTGACAGCCTGGTGGAATCATCTCTTCTGTTCATGCTTTCTGGTCTTTTTTCAATCTCTATGGCTTCTCTGATGATTCTGTGGCTAGGGTTTTCTATAGTGGCTAGGGTTTTGGTGCCATTGAAGTTGATGCTATGACCTGTGGCTTCCATGTGTTGGACTAGTGAGGAAGTGTGTTCCAGCTTTTTGACTGCATTTTTGTGTTCATCTAGGCGGGTGCTTATTCTTCTATTGGTCTGTCCAATGTATATAAAGAGGAAGTGGCCAGCCTGTGTCATCTTCTGAGATTGACTTCCCAGTCTAACCAACCTCCCTGGGAGAATAGTTCATGTATTGCTCCAAGAAGTGCTACCAGAAAAGAAAAGAGGCTACAAGTAACATTTGGGTCTTTTTTTCCTTTCCTGATTTTTCAAATGACACATCTGTAAAAAGACAGAGAGGAGGTAAAAACATTGGCATCCCTAGCTTCCATATCCAAAATTTTCCACTGGACACCTTTCTAGGATTTTGTGAGAAAGAACCGCCTTTTGCTACTGGATTTCACGTTGATCCAAAGGACAGGACAGATCACCCTGTCCCTTAAGTATATAACTTGGAAGGATTCAAAACAACTGCTAATTATGTCTGTGTCTTTCCAAAGACTATTTATTTATTTACTTATTTGATGGCCCAAATCTTAGAACTCTTTGCTGCCTGCCTCCACCTGGATGGAAGCTTGTATATATTTAATGCTGCGTACTTTGTTCCCTAACCCTAGACATCTGCAGCTGGCGTGCACACACAATTGGCAAGAGGGGACATTTGATGTGTTATTTACCTTGTTATATCTGATGCCTCTAAGGGGTTTTACTACACTCCAGAAATAAATCAACACAGCAGCAGGTTGCTAGCTTCCTGCTCACACACATCAGCCTTCCCATTTTAAAAACCAGCTTTTAAGGGTTTTTTTTTTTTTAATATGTTCCCAGTGTTTTGTCATCTAACTGATCCACAACCCTACCTCATTTTCAGGATTTCAGTGACAGAATGGAAAACATACAATCCACTCCACATCCCATTTTTTCCATCCCTCAAAATGACTGTCTCCTTTTCCATCAAAAATTCATGACAGGGATTTTGTTTATAAAAATGAATAAACCCTAATAAATTATATATGCCTCTGAGGCCTTGATGTAAATACAATTTCTCTTCTCATGGGCTAAAGAAAAAAAGAAGGAAGATGGACTTATTTAATACGTGCAAATATGCACAAACACATAACACAGACTGCTTTTTTTCATTCCCTGTGAAGTGGATATCGAATATATGAATAGCAGATTTTCTTCAAGGGTCCTTTCCCATCCACCTCCATCATAGATTTTTTATTTCAGCCCATCTGAGGAAGAATCTTTGTTCAAACATTGGCCCTAGACATTGAAACCCTTGCCTCCAAAACATACTACCCTTTTCCACAAAGTAAATTGCAATTAAATTACAATCTCAGAACTCAGCACTGGTAAGACCATTCTATCAAAGATCTGCAAAGAAGAGCCTATTTTATTTTCAAGATCCTGTGCATGTAGAAAACCAACATGTTGAGAGAAGGATTCAAGTTCTTCCTGATACATTAATTTTCTCTGTTGAAGAAGGACTTCTTCCCTTTATGAGAAGCAGTCATGCATGTAACTAAGAAAACATGTCTATGTGTTTGGGCACAGTTTCAAAGAAGCAGGGTTTTGACATCTGCTAGTGCCAACAGAAGAAAAGCAAGAGAGGAAAAGAGAATTTCTCAGGGGTTCTGACATCCCACCATTGGGCATCCTATTCAAGATTTAACCCAGCTGTCAGGGCTTAAAGCAGCAGGAATGGAAGTACAGGATGCAGGAAGCTGATAAAGGCAATCCTTGGTCACATTTCCCAACCACAATAAGGCCCTGCGGCTTTCCCTCTTTAATCTGGCCCAGCATCAACAGAACAGAGGAAAAATATCATTTAACCACCCAATGGTTTGCCAAGGGAGGTGATGTAGGAGTTCCTTGGAATGGCTGTGAGGAAGGAAGAAAAGGAAGGAAGGAAGGAAGGAAGGAAGGAAGGAAGGAAGGAAGGAAGGAAGGAAGGAAGGGCCAATTACAATAAATTGGGATTTTGAGTGGAGAGTAGACTTGTACTAAAACATTTGTTTTGGTTGCAAGTTCATATTATTTTCAGGACCTTGGATAGAGTTTGCCCCTCTCAATTCCCTGTCCTTCCTCTCTCTTCCCCCAATGGGATTCCTCTCCCATTTAATCCTTTGGACCTCTTCCTTTGGGACCCATAGCTTTACTGTTTTCTTTTCTAGCAGTCACCAGTGTGTGGTATAGCCTAGAAAACTGTCCAGTCTCTTCTAACAATGTTTCTACTTTGTGTGATCCTATCTAATGTAAATAGGTGTTAGTAATGCAGACCTAATGGTCTGGAAGGGGTAGCCACCCTTCTCTCCAAAGGTTTCATGACTTCTTTCAGGCATCCTCTTCAGGATTTTGCCCTTAAGGGCATACAGCTTTTTCAGAAGGGTTAGGATAAAGACAGGCATTCTGTTTGAATACCAGCTGCTCTGCTACTGGGGACATCTTGGCTAAACTGATTCAGAGCCTTTCATGTCCTACCACCACCACTTTGAGCTTGGCAATGTTCAAAACACAGAGAGCCTGGAAGAAGGGTTGGGAAGCAGCGTGCTTTAGAACAGCGGCCCCCAACCTTTCTGGCACCAAGGACTGATTTTGGAAGAAAAAATGTCTTCCAAGGGCTGGGAGTGGGTGGTTTCATTTACAACCTAGATCCTGTTCATAGCCAGGTAATGGGCCATACAAGTGACTCACCTGCTGCTCGTGTGGCCCAGTTCCTTACAGGCCATAGACTAGTACTAGGTCTGTGCCCCAGGGGCTGGGCTGGGGGCTACTCTAGAAGATTTGTGGGAAGACAAGCTGAGTTTGGATTCCAGATTCCAGATATTTGAGAAATTACGCATTGGTGGACTGTGTGTCAATAACTTAAAAATTGAGTTATTGCAATGTATTCTATGACAGCAGTCACCAACCGGTGGGCCACAGCCCACTGGTGGTCCATGAGAAAATTTTGGTGGGCCACAGAGAAATGTCACCCTCAGAGCACCCTGCAAAGCAATTAATCCAGACTGCGCAGAAACACAAGGTTGTGCCACCCACATGGCCCACGGGAACCCTCCCTGCTCACTCACTCCTTACCCAGCAAACTTGCCTGCTAAATTGCTATTTTTCCTTTTTTTTCCCCCAACCATCAGCTGTTCTGCTTTGCCAGGAGATTTAGAATAGCTAGGAAGCAGGAAATGGTTGCATTTCTTGCTTTCTAGCTAATCTTTAGATCTTCGGCTCTGCTTTTAAGCACAGCTGAACTTCCCTTGGGACTGAAAGTTCTATTGTTCAATGCAGACTCAAGGCAAGCAAATTTTATGTGACAGACTCAGGTAGCCGATGGTAGATAGATAGATCACTGAATGTACTGAGCAACTAGTAACAAATTTTGCATTGATTACTGAGCCAATTGCATTAATTGTAAAGAGCAAACATAAACCCCCTTTTTTTTCAACCATTTAGTCCAACATGGTTGAGTGAAACTGAAAATGCTTTTATTTGTAGTTTAAAATACTGTTTGCACAATTCTGGATTCAGTAAGCAAAAGGGCTTCAGAAGATTCAAGGGATGGTGCTTTATATTACTATGTGACTCCCATCATGTTGTCTCTAGAATACCCTAGAGTAAAATTCTGCATGCAGCATTTTGGAAGGAGTAGCAGTATCTACTCCTATCTATCTGAGGACAGGTCAAGAACAAAAAGTGGAAAAGAGGTTAATGGCAAAAAAAGACAAATGACTTTTTCTTTCACAGCCAATAATGATCCCATACACAGTTTGCTCTTCATCAGATAGGCCCATCCCTATCTCCAAGGTACCCCAAATTTCCACATAATTTTATGCCAAAAGTTCTCACTTGAGATCTTTTAAATTCCATGGTTTAATTACAGAACATCTGTTTAACATGCAGTCGATTTTGGCAATGCTGTGGGAAAAAAATTAGTGAGTTCCACCTTTCTGCACAACACTAGGAAAGTTTTAAAAAGACATTCTTGAATTCCTACCCCCAAGAAACTAAAAAAAATTGGGGAGGGGTCATGTTTATCTGAAACAGGTGCCAGAAATAAGGGGACTCATCTTGAAAAAGAGGGGTGCTTGGAAAGCACACAAATGGTTAATGGCAAACCTCTTTCTTTTTTAATTGAGGCAAATGGGACAATGTAGGCTGCAGAAGAGACTCCTGACACACCATCCATTATCCCTCATCAGCTGTTGTTTGCACCATCCGTGCAGATCAGCATTTTCACCTTGCAACAGCTTCTCCTGCTGTTGTGTGATCACACTTCCTAGGGTATCCAACTGCCTCAGCCTGCGATTAATGCCAACTCCACATCAAATCCCCACCAAGCCAAGCCCCCCACCTCAAAAAAAATCCAACCAATTTACAACCTCAGAATTCTGCTGGTGGAACAGAAATAATGGCCATCTTGATAAAACAAAGCTACGTAGAAAAGAGTAGCTGCTATATAATTTGGATGTGTGTGAATTTTGAGGGCTTCTGACATTATGCCTAACAGAAAAGTCTAACCACCTAGACTAGCCTAGATGGAAGTTAGAGCTGTGGTTCATCTTCCATCCTTTGTACCCATCGTTGCTTGGACCATTTCACAGTGAAGCTGTCCCCATTCTCTTAATAGGATAAGAGTAACGGCCTTACTCCAAGCTACACCACTGTCCACATACTCCACTGTTGTTGTTGTTGTTGTTGTTTGTGCTGATAAGGAGTGACTGTGACTGGTTACAGGCAGAGTTTCCTTTTCTAACCAATGACTTGTCTTTGACCATCATCCTAATGGCTGTCATTGTAACTTCTGAACACATGCAAAATGGGAAGGGGAAGGGTTAGGGGGAAAATCTCACATT